>APFE031738351.1:21940-86226 GCA_000404065.3 Pinus taeda | reverse complement strand
ACTAATATATTAGTAATGTATTAATAAATATTAATACAAATTATAAACCCAAGGGAATAATAAACCATAGTGATTTATACTAAAAACCCAAGGCATTATAAACCTAAGGGAATAATATTAAACCCTAGGAATATGAACCCTTTGATTAATAAACCCAAGGGATTGATATTGCAAACATCATGGTTGACCATGGTTTATTTCCATATTGAAACAATCTTTGTCACAATGTGACGTTGGACCATGCTTGACCATGATTCACTTTCATATCGAGACAATATTTGTCACAATGTGACACTGAACCATGGTTGACCATGGTTGGTTTTCATATTCAAACAATGTTTGTCACAATGCGACATTTGACCATGGTTGGCTATCATTGATCATGGTTGACCATGATTGATATTATAAACCCATGGGAATAATAAACCCCAAGGGATTAATATTATAAACCTAAGGGAATAATATACATAATGGATTAATACTAAAACCCTAAGGGATTATGAACCCAAGGGAACAATATTAAACCCAATTGGCTAATATTATAAACCCAAGGTATATAAACCCTAAGATAAATAATATAAAGTCTAAAATGAACATGGTTGACCATGTTTGATTTTCTTATAGAGATAAGCCTTGCTACAATGCGACATTGGACCATGATTGACCATGATCAAGTCAATATTTGACCATGGTTGACCATGTTTGACTTTATAAAACATGGTTGACCAAGCCTGCCCATGAATGACCATGGATGACCGTGGTTGACCATTATTGTCCATGGTTGACCATGATTATCATATTGAGACAATCTTTGTCATAATGCGACGTTGGGCCATGATTAAGGCAATGATTGATTTTCATATTGAGACAATCTTTGTCACAATGCGACATTGGACCATGGTTGACCACAACTGATTTTATAAAAGATGGTTGACCATCATTGAATAATATTAAACCCTAAGGTAAATATTATAAACAATAAAATAAACATGGTTGCCCATGGTTGGTTTTCATATTGAGACAATCCTTGTCACAATGTGATGTTCGACCATGTTTGACCATGATTGAACATGATAAATTTTCAAATTGAGAGAATCTTTGTCACAACGTGACATTGGACCATGGTTGACTATGGTTAATTCTCATTATGAGGCAATATTTGTCACAGTTTGACGTTGGACCATGGTTAACGATGATTGAATTTATAAAACATGATAGACAACAGTTGACCATGATAGACCATGGTTGACCATAGTTAACCATGATTGGTATTATAAACCCAAGGGAATAATAAACCCCGACGATTAATACTAAAAACCCAAGGGACTATAAACCTAAGGGAATAATATTAAACCCTAGGAATATGAAAACTTGTTATGAATATTGAGACAATATTTGTCTCAATGCGACATTTGACCATGGTTTGCCAAGGGATTGATATTATAAACCCAAGGGATTAATACTAAAACCCCAAGAGATTATCAACCAGAGGGAATAATATTAAACCCAAGAGACTAATATTATAAATCCAAGGTATATAAACCCTAAGATAAATATTGTAAACACTAAAACAAAATGGTTGACCAAGGTTTATTTTCATATAGAGACAATCTTTGTCACAATGTAATGTTAGGCCATGGTTGACCATACTTAACCCTGGTTGATTTTCATATCAAGACAATCTTTGTCACAATGCGATGTTCAACAATGGTTGACCATGGAGGACCATGTTTGACATTAGAAAACATGGTTGAACATGGTTGAGCAAGGCTGACCATGATTGACCATGGTTGACCATGTTTGACTTTAGAAAACATTGTTGACATTGGTTGACCAACGCTGACCATGATTGACCATGATTATCATATTGAGACCATCTTTTTCATAATGCAATGTTGGACCATTGATCTGAATTGGATCTTTGAACTCTCTCAAAGCTACCCGAACTCTGTAAAAACTCATACCGAACTTTAAGGTCTTGTGGATGTCGAAGCCTATCAGAAATAACCTCTGAGCAATGACAATTGCAGCTAGCATGGAGCAACGAGGACCTTCTATCAAAGCACACTGACCGAGGCCCATAGAGACCGCGCAGTGGTGCAAACTAGCAGTTGGGAAATCCATATTAGGAAATGGAGGTTGTTTCTGATGCGTGATTGATCACGCATCACTGGGCAGAACCCCTCGAGAAGGAAAAGCCCTGAGCGCACGGTCACAAGGGAAACCAAGAAACTGTGGGAAAAGCACTAAAGCAACAGGCGGTCCCATGCTCCAAAACTGGCAAAATATCGGAGACATTTTGGGCGATAAGCGGGCTTGTCAAAGGACCCAGTGATTCCATATGTTGAATGACACATGTCCGGTGGATGAGAGAGAAAACCGCTCTGATCGCGGGCTAAATAAGCTACGATGAATAAATATTTAAAGTCTGACATAGGCAATGAGTTGGTCGGGATTCGTGTTTCGCGGGCATTCTTGGAGTAAACAGAAATAACGGTCGGTTCAAACGATCGAGTGTTTCCGGTGAACCTGACACTTATATGTTATAGAATAGGTGGCTACCTCCCTGTGAGGTGTGATGTAGTGACTATAATAGCTAAAAGTAGGGATTCAAATGGACAGAGGTAGGGAACGAGGGAGCTAAAAGAGGAGACAAAGAGACAAAGAAAAAAGAAAAGAGAGTGAACAACGAAAAAAATTCTAAATGCGCAGAGAGTCTGGGGAGTCACTTGGAGGTCAAGTGAAAATCCAGAGAGCTCTATTGACAACAGCATATTGTTGTTGGAGTTGTTTGGAGGTCAAGAGACTCATAGAGGCATGCAAAGGCTAAGAGAAAGAGCTTAGAGAAGCTAGAGTAGAGAGCCATGAGCCACAGCTAGAGCTAAGAGCTAGAGCGAGCACCAGAAGTGAGAGCTGAGAGCTAGAACCAGAGCCCGCGCCATAGAGCCAGAGCTAGAGTTAGAGCCATAGCCAGAGCAAGAGCTAGATCTAGAGCCAAGAGCCAGAGCTAGAAAGCCAAAGAGATCCAAGAGCCAAGGGATAAGATGGTATTGTGAGTCCAATATTCCTATATAAAACATTGGAGTTAAGTGTAGCACTTGTAAAAGAATTGAATCCATAATCCTAGAGAGCCTAATCAAGTTTACTAGAGCTCAAGGAGACGTAGCCCAAGATATTAGGGTGAACTCCATATTATACTGTTGTCTTATGTGTTTGTTTTTACTACTGCTTTAACTACTATTATATGCATATATATATCAATTTAAGTACCTTCCTATATCAACACAAACAACAGATCTTAAGGTAAATAATCAACTGAAAACAAATACAAGCATACACCCATATTTTCAAGCATTTCTTATTTCCACATTGGTTGATCAAATAGACTTGAGAAAATTTAAAGCTTTGGAAGTCGGAGAGGTTCTTGTAAGTTAGACAAGAAACCTAAGAGCCCCATTTTCATATCAGGTGGTATCAAAGCTTAATATTGATTAACCCCACCTTCAAAGAAGGTTGTATCAGAATGCTTGATTGACAGGGCAAATATTGCTTGTCTGAGAGGTGTTTGGATAGTCAAGGATTGATTGCCTCATCGATTGTATGATTGGTTGTAGACTGACTATTGTTTGAGTTTGCAGGGGTGAAGGGAAAGCTATTGAGAGCTCAATCCAGGAAGGAAAAGAAGAAAGAAGGACTGAAGGCATTCTTCTATCCCAAAGGACCGTGAGGAAATCCTTGAAGCACAAGAGGTTTGTTGCAAAAGGTTGCTTAATAAGCTCTTTGTTAATCTTGTTTGAAGTTCTTTTGTTCATTGGCGTAATGACAACTTCTACAAGTGAGTCCTCAAATTCTTCTTTCTTCACAGGAGTCTTTGATGGAGACATGAAGCAAAACTTTTCCACCCTGATGGATATGGTGAGAAATGTATGAGGATGGTAGGAAGAGCAACATACTTAGAGAGCAGTTGAATTCTGTGGAGGAAGAGAAGCAGTTGCTTCTGAGAAATTGTAGGAAATGGAGAGGCAACTTCATATTGCAAATATTAACCTAAAAAGGATGCATGAGTTGGAGTCACAACTCTTTGTTGCAAAAGAAGCCTTGGCCAAGTATCAGCTTGAAGAAGAGGTAAACCATTCCTGTTTGTATTCAATTCTTCTAAGAATGCTCATATTGGTTCTTTTGGAAAACATACCAGAGGCATAGGTTCCAAGCTAATGTCCAAGATGGGCTATGAAGGAAAAGGATTTTGCAAACATGCACAAGGTATTGTTGAGCCAATAATGGTTGAGGAAAGGCCTAAGTATTTGGGTCTTGGCTATGGACAGTCTTATGGAGAGAGTTCCAAAGTTGCCATAAAGTCCATTGAAGCAGTTCCCAAAAGTAGTTTCATTGTAGCTCCTCTACCTCAAAAGTGTGAGGATTGTATTCAGAGGAATGCAATAGCTCGAAACATCATTCACATGATGCAGGTGTTCAGAAGCACATACCTGAACCAGAAGGTTGTGGAAACTTTGAAAGCCTTGAAGAAAGTGATAGTGTTCCAAAGGGAGCTACTTCTTCATTTGCCTCATCTCCTCATAAAGGCAATAAAGGTGAAAGAGGCAGGTATAAATCTGGTTCTAAACACATTCCTTTTGATTTTGTAAAGCATGGAAAAAGAATTGCATGTTCCTTTTGTGGTTTGGATAACCATTATGTTTCTAGATGTTGGAAGAGGATGGCCACATACAGGAAACTTTTGAAGGAAAAGAAGCAAGCAGACAAAGGTCCACAGGACAAGGCAAGTCATGTTGTCAAAAGGATGCACATGTGTTGCACTTATTGCCATAAGAACGGGGACTTTGAATCTAGCACTGCTTCCACCAAAGCTGAAGGAGAAGGTGGAAAAAGAAAATGGCAGGGATGGAAATGAAGATTCCATGATTGATGTGGTTGAGGATGGTTCACATATTGATGTTGATGTGCAAACAAAGGAGGGACCTTTGAAATGGATTGGTAAGAAATGGTTAGAATTCTTATCCAATTAAGACTGCATGTCCTTTGATGCATCTGTTTGCATTTCTTTGTGGAATAAATGCAAGTTGCAGGGTCTTACCAAAATGGTAAATGGAAAGAAGTAGAGTAGGAAACTCACATTATTGTTGCAACATTATGTTCATTTCAGCTTCCAATGTATAGTGTACTTAAGCAAAAGTTGAAAGATGGAATGCATGCATGAACATGAGATGCATGTAATGTTGGCTTGGGAGAAGTTAACTTGGTCTCCAAAATGGAGATAATGATGAATTGTTTCATCTTTTGGAAAAAAGTCCTAAAGGTATTTTTCCTACATGCTTGACTTGAAGGGTCATTTGTTGTAAAGGCATGTTTTATTGGCTTGTTATCTAGTCAATCATTTGTATGAAAATATAAGACATGGAAGGGTTCACTAAAAGTGAAATTTGTTTCTTTGTTGAAGCAGGAGTTAGCCCATGCAGTTGTTGTCTGTATGGTTTTTTTTATTAACAGTTGTTGTTGGCAACTTTTCAAACAAGTACAAATGAAAGTTTTGTGGAGCAGATGTACTTCACATTTGTTTGAGCCACCTTGGATCAAGGATCAAGGCAAAGAAGTTCAAACTACCTTTTGTAAACTTCACAGCAGAAGTTCTGTATGAAGTCAAGGAGGAAAACAGTTCTTCCCAAAATGACCAACCCATCCAAGAAGGGAAGTGGTTAAAGATTGTAGTTCATAGGCACTATACAAAGGGAAGTGTAGGGAGGGTGAAAGAAGAGGGTGTTGTTACTCTCATCAGTATATCAGTCCTTTGGTGGACCAAAAGTTCTTTTAGTGGGAAGGCGTGATCCGAATTGGATCTTTGAACTCTCTTAAAGCTACCTGAACTCTGTAAAAACTCATACTAAAGTTTAATGTCCTGTGGATGTCGAAGCCTATTAGAAATAACCTCTAAACAACGACAATTGCAGCCAACACGGAGCAACGAGGACCTTCGGTCAAGGCACGCTGACCAAGGCCCATGGATATTGCATAGTGGTGCAAACTAGCAGTGGGGAAATCTAGATTAGGAAATGGAGGTTTTTTCTAATGCGTGATTAATCGCGCATCGCTGGGAAAAACCCCTCAAGAAGGAAAAGCCTTGAGCGCATGGTCACAAGGGAAACAAAGAAACCATGGGAAAAGTGCTAAAACAATAGGCGAGTCCCACACTCCAAAACCGACAGAATCGGAGGCATTTCGAGCGATAAGCAGGTTTGTTAGAGGAACCAGTGATTCCATACATTGAACGACACATGTCCGGCAGAGGAGAGAGAAAACCATTCTCATTGTGGGCGAACAATCAAGCAAGTCAACCACATGATAAGAGCGATAACCATAGGATCTGGAGTCCCCATATGTAACGGTGGAGATTGTACCCAATGGATTACTGGACCCGAGGGAGAAATAAGCTACACCGTATAAAGATTTGAAGTCCGACATGGGCGATGAGTTGGCAGGGATTCGTGTTTTGTGGGCATTGTTGGAGTAAATGGAAATAATGGTCGTTTTAAACAATCGAGTGTTTCAGGTGAACTTGACACTTATCCGTTATGGAATAGGTGGCTGCTTCCTTGTGAGGTGTGATGTAGTGACTGTAACAGCCGAAAGAAGGGATTCAAATGGATATAGGTAGGGAACGAGGGAGCTAAAAGCGGAGACGAACAGACAAAGAAAAAAAAAGAGATTGAATAGTGAAAAAAATGTTGATTGCGCAGAGATTCTGGGGAGTCACTCAGAGGTTGAGTGAAAAGCCAGAGAGCTCCATTAAAAACAACATATTATTGTTGGAGTTGCTTGGAGGTCGAGCGAATCACAGAGGCATGCAAAGGCCAGGAGAAAGAGCTTAGAGAAGCTAAAGTAGAGAGCCGCGAGCCACAACTAGAGTCAAGAGCCAAAGCGAGTGCCAGAATCAAGAGTTGAGAGCCAGAACTAGAGCCCGAGCCACAGAGCCAGAGCTAGAGTCAGAGCCATAGCCAGAGCAAGAGCCAGAGCCAAAGCCAGAGCCAAGAGCTAGAGCTAGAAAGACGAAGAGATCCAAGAGCCAAGGGATAAGATGGTATTTTGAGCCCAATGTTCCTGTATAAAACATTGGAGTTAAGTGTAGCACTTGTAAAAGAATTGAAGTCATAATCCCAGAGAGCCTAATCGAGTTGATTAGAGCTCAAGGAGACGTAGCCCAAGATATCAGAGTGAACTCCATATTATACTATTGTCTTATGTGTTTGTTTTTACTATTTCTTTAACTACTGTTATATGCATCATATATATATATATATATATATATATATAATATATATATATATAATATATATAATATATATATATATATATATATATATATATATTTAGATATATATATTAGTTTAAGTACCTTCCCATATCAGCACAAACAACAAATCTTAAGGTAAATAATCAGCTGAAAACAAATACAAGCATACACCCATATTTTCAAGCATTTCTTATTTCTGCATTGGTTGATCAAATAGACTTGGGAAAATTTAAAGCTTTGGAAGTGGGAGAGGTTCTTGTAAGTTAGACAAGAAACCTAAGAGCCCCATTTTCAGATCAACCATGGTTAAAAGAATAATTGATTTTAAAATTGAGACAATCTTTGTCATAATGTGGCGTTGGACCTTGGTTGACCATGATTAACCATTGTTAACCATAATTAATCCTATAAACATGGTTTACCATGTCTAATTCTATAAAACATGGTTGACTGTGCTTGACCATGGTTGTCCATGGTTGACCATGATTGACCATGGTTGAACATAGTTGTCTATGATTGACCATGGTTGACCAAAATTCATATTATAAAACCAAGGGAGTGATAATAAACCTAAGGAAATAATAAGTCCAAGGGAATAATACTAAAACCCCAAGGGAATAATATTAAACACAAGGTACTAATATTGTAAACCCAAGGTATATAAACCCTAAGATAAATATTTTAAACACTAAAATAAATATGGGTGGCCATGGTTAATTTTCATATTGAGATAATTCTTATCACAATGTGATGTTGGACCATGGTTAACCATGGTTGACCATGGTTGATTTTCATATCAAGACAATCTTTGTCACAATATGACGTTGGACCATGGTTGACCATGGTCGATTTTCATATCAAGGCAATATTTGTCACAATGCGACATTGGACCATGGTTGATGATGATTGACCATGGTTGACCCTATCTGATTCTATAAAACATGGCTGACCATGATCGAACATGGTTGTCCATGGTTTACCATGGTTAATTTTATGAAACATGGTTGACCATGGTTTAATAATATTAAACCCAAGGGACTAATATTATAAAGCCAAGGTATATAAAATCTAAGATAAATATTATAAACACTAAAATAAACATGGTTGACCATGATTGATTTTCATATTGAGACAATCATTGTCACAATGTGATTTTAGCCCATGGTTGAGCATGGTTATTTTCATATTAAGACAATCCTTATCATAGTGTCACATTGGACCATGGTTGATCATGATTGATTTTCAAATCAAAAGAATCATTGTCACAAAGCGACATTGGACCATGGTTGGCCATAGTTGATTCTCATCTTGAGACAATATTTGTCATAGTGAAACGTTAGACTATCGTTGACCATTATTGAATTTATAAAACATGGTAGATAATGGTTGACCTTGGATGACCATGGTAGATCATAGTTGACCATGATTGATATTATAAACCCAAGGGAATAATAAACTCTATGGATTAATACTATATACGCAATGGTCTATAAACCTAAGGGAATAATATTAAACCCTAGGAATATGAACCCTTAGATCAATAAACCCAAGGTATTGATATTATAAACCCAAGAGAATAATAAACCCAAGGTATATAAACCATAACATAAATATAATAAACCGTGAAATAAACATGTTGACCATGGTTGATTCACATTATGAGGCAATATTTGTCAAAGTGTGATGTTGGACCATGGTTAACCATGATTTAATTTATAAAATATGTTAGACAATAGTTGACCATGATAGACCATGGTTGACCATAGTTGTCCATGATTGATATTATAAACCCAAGGGAATAGTAAACCCCAACAATTAATACTAAAAACCCAAGGGACTATAAACCTAAGGGAATAATATTAAACCATAGGAATATGAACACTTGATATGAATATTGAGATAGTCTTTGTCTCAATGCAACATTTGACCATGGTTGGCCAAGGGATTGATATTATAAACCCAAGGGATTAATACTAAAACCTTGAGAGATTATCAACCCAAGGGAATAATATTAAACCCAAGGGACTAATATTATAAATCCAAGGTAGATAAACTCCAAGATAAATATTGTAATCACTAAAATAAAATGGTTGACCATGGTTATTTTTCACATATAGACAATCCTTGTCACAATGCAATGTTAGGGCATGGTTGACCATGCTTAACCATGTTTGATTTTCATATCAAGACAATCTTTGTCACAATGCGATGTTTGACAACGGTTGACCATAATTGATTATGAATGACCATGTTTGACTTTAGAAAACATGGTTGGCCATGGTTGAGAAAACCTGACCATGATTGACCATGGTTGACCATGTCTGACTTTAGAAAACACAGTTGAAAGTGATTGACCAAGGCTGACCATGATTGACCATGGTTGACCATGATTATCATATTGAGACCATGGTTGAAACAATGTTTGATTTTCAAATTGAGACAATCTTTGTCACAATGTGACGTTGGACCATGGTTGACCATGATTAACCATAATTCATTTTATAAAACATGGTTGACCATGTCTACTTCTATAAAACATGGTTGACCATGATCCAAGTGGATGTTGGTGGCCACCCACCTATCCCACTTGGACCCCCACAACTCTCTTTTAGTTTTTCAGTTTCCGTATATGTAGCACAATTTACTATTTTTAGCAGTTTTTAGGGTCTTGAACTTCCAGAGCCATTTTGAGGCCCTAAACGATGTTTTTTGGGAAATCTGGGAGCAACATGGGTTGGTGGATTGATGTTGCTAGTCCCAAAGCTGTAGTGCTCGGACAGATATTTCTAACAAGCTATTGTACGCATCAAACAAAGATCAGGTGCCAAAGTTATGACCTCGGGAAGTTGATGTACCAACTTACCCATAACGATGACCACAATTTGGCATTTCATCTTCTAGGGTTAGGTTTTGGGATGTTAAGGGTTTTCCATTGTTTCTCAACAATAAATAGGCCTTCGAGCCTCATTGTAGCACAATTTAGAGGCATGTAGCCACCACATCTCTTCTCAGAGATAAGCTACCATCGCCCTAGCTGGTTTATTTCCATTTCTGTTTGTAACCATATTTCAGTATTTTACATTAATGAAATGAAGTATTATTTCCGCTACATCTTTGTGTATATGGTTATCTCTATATTTTGTTGCTTTCCTATTTAAATTCGTATCAGTGGTATTAGAGCGGTCTGCTTTTTGTCGGTTTTTCTTTACATGTCCCCAACGAGGTCGGGATATAAGGAGTTAGGGCTTGAACTAGTCGAACCTTCGCAAGACCAACCTCGCAAATCCCAACGGCCTCCCATGGTGGATGAGAAGAAAGATGAGGGGGCAGGAGATCCTATCAAAATCTTGCTCGAAGAAGCCCTTGAGCGATAGAGGAACACGATGATGGATAACTTTGCACAGATCCTTCAACGGCTACCCAGAGGCGACGCATCAGCTTCCAACAGCTACTCTGGAAATGCCACACCTTTTAAGGTACAAGTTAATTTTGAAATACCCATCTTTGAGGGTCAGATAGACACAGATGCCATAGATAAATGGTTAAATATGCTAGAAGGGTATTTTTTTGCTCATGAATTTTCAAGTCGGGAAAATATTGTTTTCAGTCTTCTCAAAGCAGCCCCCCACATCAAGGACTGGTGGGAAATCTACTGTGAGTAGAAGGATGAGGGCACGGGCTCACTATTTTTAGCTGCACCCACTTGGAATTCATTTCGGGATGCCATCAATTAGCAGTACTACTCTGTCAAAAGCTATGAGGACAAATACATAAAGTGGACCATGCTGTGATAAGGAAGGGACCAAGATGTGCCGAAGTTCACAAACATTTTTCATACCCTTCGCACATAGTTGGGTATCAAAGATTCTGAGCTACATCTGGTACTCAAATACTGCGACTTCCTACATAGATACATCTAGGAAGAGATGGACTTCCTGAACATCTCCTCACTCGGCACAATGTACTGATACGCTATCAAAATCAAGTAGAAGTTTAAACATAAGAAGCGAGACTTTGGATCTGCGAGTCCGAAGACCAAAGGAAAAAGCCAAGGTGGGGTGACCCAAGACAACCCATCGAAGCTACAAGAAAAGAACAACACCACAAAGTCAAAGAAGGACACAAGAAAGTGGTGTGAGTTCCACAAGAGTCCCACTCACAACACAAGTGAGTGTTGGACCAAGCAGTCGTTGGTGGCTGAGTAGAAGGTTTTAGAATCAGATGCATGTTTTGACCTTGAGTCAAAACTTGGCAAGGGGAATGGCAAAGGGAAGCAGATCATTGACGCGGAGCCCAACGTCACTGTTGCCATTGCCAAGATCCAGAAGAATGAGCCCGAAGATCCAGAGGAGGGGGAACGTCTTTTCCACTCATAGATGTGGGTGAAGGGTTTGCCGCTGCAATTCATTGTCAACAGTGGCAGCCAAAAGAACCTCATTTCAGCAAATGAAGTGGTTAGGACTACCGAATACACCACACCTGTAGCCGTACAGTATCTAGTGGCTTCATGAAGGATGAGATCTCAAAGTTTGCCAGCAATTCCACCTTTCCTACAACATCAAGCCCTTCAAAAACAAGGTATTGTGTGATGTTACACCTTTGGATGTTTGTGATGTACTATTAGGCCAGCCATACTTGTGGAGGCGACATGCTATGTATGAGTCAAGGCCTTGTGCTATTATTATTTCTTTGGGTGATTCATTATACAGGATACTCGAGGTAGCCCCACCTGCCGCCACCTCTTTGATCACTGCTAAGAAAGGCAGCAAGCTCATCTCACAGACTAGGAAATTTATTTTATGTCTGGTTCACTGCCAGAGTAAGGGGAAGATTGTTGCCACATCCATGACTCTTGCAAAGGGTTCCTCCATGTAGAAGTAGCAGTAAATTGATACTATCATAACAAAACATAAGAGCAACTTCTCCTCATCCATAGGGGTGCCACACAAAGTCTGGTTGCATCTGCAGAAAGAACGCCTTACAAGAGCCCATCAGAAGCTCCAACCACACCAACATGGTCCTTACACCATTACCAAGGTTGTGGGAAACAATGCTTTGGAGCACAAAATTCCTCCATTCCTTTGCCTGCACCAAGTTTTCAATGTGTACCGCCCTCAACCATGCTTCCCACCATTACTGGACACATCTGAGATTACAGAACAACTCACCAGGGACCAAGTTCAGCAGATGGAGGAACTCAATGCAATGGGGACCATTGCTTCTAAGGGGGGAGGAATGATCCAGGTGGATGTTGGTGGCCACCCACCTATCCCATTTGGGCCCCCACAACTGTCTCTTTCAGTTTTTCAGTTTCCATATTTGTAGCACAATTTATTATTTTTAGCAGTTTTTCGGGTCCTGAACTTCCGGAGCCATTTTGAGGCCCTAAAAAACGTTTTTTGGGAAATCTGGGAGCAACATGTGTTCGTGGACCAATGTTCTCTTCCCAAAGTTGTAGTGCTAAGATAGATCTTTCTAACGAGCTATTGTACACATCAAACAAAGATCAGGTGCCAAAGTTACGACCCCGGGAAGTTGATGTACCAAATTACCCAAAACAGGGCCCACAATTTGGCGTTTCATCTTCTAGGGTTAGGTTTTGGGATGTTAAGGGTTTTCCATTGTTTCTCAACAATAAATAGGCCTTCGAGCCTCATTGTAACATAGTTTAGAGGCATGTAGCCGCCACATCTCTTTTCAGAGATAAGCTACCATCGCCCTAGCTGGTTTATTTCCATTTTTTTTTGTAAGCATATTTTAGTATTTTACATTAATGAAATGAAGTATTATTTCCATTGCATCTTTGTGTATATGGTTATCTCTGTATTTTTTTATGTTCCTGTTTAAATCTGGATCAGACCGTGATCGACCGTGGCTATCCATGGTTGACCATGATTGATTTTCATATCGAGACAATCTTTGTCACAATGTGATGTTGGACCATGGTTGACCAAAAGTCATATTATAAACCCAAAGGATTGACATTATAAACCCAAGGGAATAATATTAAATGCAAGGGACTAATATTACAAACCCAAGGTATATAAATCCTAAGATAGATATTATAAACACTAAAACAAAGATGGTTAACCATGGTTGATTTACATATTGAGACAATTCTTATTGCAACGCGATGCTAGACCATGGTTAACCATGGTTTACCATGGTTGATTTTCATATCAAGACAATATTTATCACAATATGACATTGGACCATGGTTGACCATGGTCGATTTTCAAGACAATATTTGCCACAATGCAACATTGGAACATGGTTGACAATGCTTGACCATGTCTGGTTCTATAAAACATGGTTGGCCGTGATTGACCATGGTTTTCCATGGTTGACCATGGTTGATTTTATAAAACATGGTGTACCATGGTTGAATAATATTAAACCCAAGGGACTAATATTATAAATCCAAGGTATATAAACTTTAAGATAAGTATTATGAACCCTAAAATAAACATGGTTGACCATCATTTATTTTCATATTGACACAATCCTTATCACAATGTAACATTTGACCATGGTTGACCATGATTATTTTCATATTAAGACAATCCTTGTCATAGTGTGACATGGACCATGGTTTATCATGATTAATTTTCAAATCGAAGGAATCATTGTCACAAAGCGACATTGGACCATGGTTGACCATAGTTGATCTTCATATTGACACAATATTCGTCACAGTGTGACGTTGGACCATGGTTAACCATCATTGAATTTATAAAACATGGTAGACAATGGTTAACTATAGATGACCATGATTGACCATGGTTGACCATGGAATACCATAGTTGACCATTATTGATATTATAAACCCAAGGGAATAATAAGCCCTATGGATTAA
Organism: Pinus taeda; assembly: GCA_000404065.3. Classification (NCBI taxonomy): domain Eukaryota; kingdom Viridiplantae; phylum Streptophyta; class Pinopsida; order Pinales; family Pinaceae; genus Pinus; species Pinus taeda. Next base: position 72,064 of record APFE031738351.1, on the reverse strand, counting down.
TAATAAATATGCAAGGGTCTATAAACCTAAGGGAATAATGTTAAACCCTAGGAATATGAACACTTAGGTCAACAAACCTAAGGGGTTAATATTATAAACCCAAGAGAATGATAAACCCAAGGTATATAAACCATAACATAAATATTATAAAACATAAAATAAACATCGTTGACCATGGTTGATTTCCATATTGAGACAATCATTGTCACAATGCGACATTGGACCATGGTTGACGATGATTGATTTTCATATCGAGACAATATTTGTCACAACGTGACATTAGAGAATGGTTGGCCATGGTTGATTTCCATATTGAGACAATCTTTGTCACAATGTGACATCTAACCATGGTTGGCTATAATTGACCATGGTTGACCAAGATTGATATTATAAACCCAAGGGCATAATAAACCCAAGGGATTGATATTATAAATCTAAGGGAATAATAAACCCAAGGGATTAATACTAAAACCCCAAGGGAATAATATTAAACCCAAGGGACTTATATTATAAATCAAAGGTATGGAAACCCTAAGCTAAATATTACAAACACTAAAATAAACATGGTTGACGATGGTTTATTTTTGTATCAATACAATTCTTATCACAATGCAATGTTGGACCATGTTTGACAATGATTAATTTTCATATCAAGGAAATCTTTTTCACAATACAACATTGGACCATGGTTGAAAATGTCTGATTCTATAAAATATGGTTGACCATGATTGACTATGGTTGTCCATGGTTGACCATGGTTTATTTTCATAATGAGAAAATCTTTGTCACAATATGATGTTGGACCATGGTTGACCATGGTCAATTTTTATATCGAGACAATATTTGTCATAATTTAGAGTTTGACCATGGTTGAAAATGATTGACCATGGTATACCATGGTTGACCATGATCGACCATGGCTGACCATGATTATCCATGATTTTCACATGGAGACAATTTTTACCACAATGTGACAATGGACTATGGTTGGATATGATTGACCATGATTGACCATGATTGATTTTATAAACCCAAGGGATTATGAACCCAAGGAAGTAATATTAAACCCAAGGGACTAATATTACAAACCCAAGGTATATAAACCCTAAGATAAATATTATAAACATTAAAATAAACATGGTTGACCATGGTTGATTTTCATATTAACACAATCCTTGTCACAATGCAACATTCGGCCATGGTTGACCATGATTGGCTATGATTGACAATGGTTGACCATGATTGATATTATAAACCTAAGGGAATAATAAGTCCAAGGGATTGATATTATAAAACCAAGGGAATAATACTAAAATAGCAAGGGATTATGAACCAAGAGAATAATATTAAACCCAAGGGACTAATATTATAAACCCAATGTATATAAGCCCTAAAATAAATATTATAAACACTAAAATAAACATGGTTGAACATAAATTATTTTCATATTGAGACAATCCTTGTCACAATGTGATGAGCGCTAGTATTGCAGCAAGGATGTTATAACTCCTGGGCTACTAGCTTTACTTATCAACCTGAGGTTCGTACAAACTTGGAGGTGACAGTGCTATATGCACAAGTAGAAGTGAAGGTCCTGCTTGTTGTCACTTGTTCATCTACCGAGAGACCTCAAGGGTTCCAATCCAGACTTCTATAGAGTTAGAAGCAGCTTGATTCTTTGATGGAAGAAGAGAAAATATATTCTAAGAGAGCTACTCTATTGTAGTAATGAAGAAAACAACATGTAATGTTAAATCACACCATATCCTAATTAACCATTTAAACAACTATGCTAAGAAAAATTGCTAAATCAACACTAACCTAATGCTGCTATCTAAGTTACAGAAGTAAAGAGCATCACACCAAACTAATGTGTAAGCAAGGAAACTAGACTAAATCTATTTTCACTTTTCTAGTTTTTTTTTTTTTTTATATTTATGATCGGATAGTGTTAGAGTCTGATTGAATAAGCAAATTGAAACTCAAGAGTGGCAGCATTTAAATGATATGCAGAACAATGTTTAGGAAGGAATCAAGCGGAAGAGCAAGTGAAGATCAAAATCAGCGAAAGGAAGACGTAATGAAGTAGTAATGTATAGGACGATGAGCGGCATAGATCTTATCACAGGAGATTAAGTTAATAGATGGTTGAATAGGATTAAAAGAAGATGAGTGGAGGAGATCTTATCATGGAGTTTAAGTGAATTGATGGATGAACAAGATTAATGGGAGATGAATGGTAGAGATTTTATCGGAGGGGATTAATTGAATAGATGGATGGATTGATCAACGAACATGATTAAGGAAATATGAGTGGCAAAGATCTTATCGCAAAGATTAAGTGAATAGATGGATGGATCACATTAAGTCATGTGGTGATAGAAGGAAAAAATCATGCGGAATGATGGAGCGGTCTTCGTAGGTGGTAAGCAGTTTCTTGCATGCCCTCAAAGTTGTAAGCTATATTTCTAAATTTCACACGATTAGCCTAAGTGAGTGACACACAACATGGCAAAACCACTTTTCTCGCGTGCTCTCGGGTGGGTATTGGTAGTGCAATAATTCATGCGATATTGCACGATAGCCATTGGATCATGCTGGATTGATCAACGGTGGAGATCGACCAAGCTAGTTGGCCAGTGGGTGACGCGATAGCCATTGAAACAAGAAAAACAGATCGACAGTGGATATTTGGAGCGTGTAAAGTCAAACATTGAAATGACTACGCGACATGCGTTTAACGATGATTGGTCAGGTTTGTGATGGATCAAACCGTAAGGAGATCTACAGGTATAATCTGATTAAGATGTGATTTATTAGCTTTCGCATATATTATGCATGAAGAAAGTGCTGAAGGAAATGAGAATATGAGTAAGATATTATTACAGAATTATAACAATGAAATGAACCAAGTACTGAATCAAGACGACAAACTCCAAAGCTCATGCGAGAACTAGAAATTTGTGTTTTTGGGGTTGTTGAAGGGTCTCTTTCTCAATTCATGGTCCCATAGGGAGGAGGTGAGGTCGAGACATCTGCTGACAACCGCATGGTGATATTTTTCTCCTTGCTAACCTGCTAATTGAAAGAAGGCACAAATGGAAGCAAACTAAAACATAACCAATCTACGCTATACTGTTGTAATGAAAATGCAACTACTTAAGAAAATGAATGATTAAACCATGAATTTATGCACTACACTGCTATAATGGAAATGCAGCAATTTAATCAAATGAACAATTAAACCATAAATCTACGTTAACCGAAGAGCTTCAGCCCTCTGAGTTAAGTCAGTTTTGGCTCACAACAAAACTCATTCTTATTATCAAAACAATCGATTACATCAAAAACTATCACAAGTCTTGTAGCTCGAAAATAGAGTAAAGTTCTACAATAAAAAATAAGAATCCTACTAAGGTCTTAGGCCTCTCTACCTATACGACTAAAGTCTCCAATGACTTCCTTAAAATTAGGGAGGCTTAGCTCCCAAACTCGAGATAAACTGGTGCTTTGACTTTCACTTGCTTGGTTTCCTTCTAGTCCTCATGATTTGGTTGTTTGCACTCTGAGCTACTGGAGGAATATTCAAATGGAGGGGTAGTAAATGAGAAGGATTTACCTCCTATAATTCCTCTCCCTTGTCCCATTCAAGTTTTGACCAATGTCTTTGCCAAAATTCCTTGCTTTTATCCTTTAATCCTGCATTAAATGCACATTATACCACAAAGAAAAATATCCAACTCTAACTCATCTCATAAACAAAATATAATCAAAAGTATGCAATAAGTTGTGAGAATAGTTGGTTTGACTAAGCTAGGAGGTGAATTAAGACCCATATAATTACCCAATGATGAGGCTCATCATCATCCCCCCACTTAAAGTGTTGCTCATCCTCTAAGCAACTTAGTCAATGTCCATGTCCTTCATGGCTCTGGTAGCCTCTTTGACATCCCATGCCTCTGCTGTGGTATCTTCTTCTTGTTCATAGAAGCATGCTTTCCTTTCTACTTCTTTCCACTGCCTCTTTTCTTCTTCTTATTTCCTCCCTTCTAGCATCCCTAGGAGCAGTGGTGGGTTGAGTTTGAGCCCTATTCAATTGACCTTCAACCTTTGCGTAGATTTCTTATACATAGGTGTCTTGTTGAGTGCCTATCTCAACATTTGAGGGGAGTGATATTCTCTGATCTTCAAGCTGTGTGGCAGTGTGTTCCATCTCCTAAAGCAAGAATGTATACTCTCATCTCCTAGCAGCATAAACATATCCTGAAAATGTGAAATTGCTTGCTCTTGGGAAACAAGATATCTAGGTGCCAGCTGAGGATCATTTGCAATTACATTATGGTTGTTGATTAGGGCCATGGGATTTGATTGTCTAGCTTTGATGAAAAGAGGTTCATTCTCCTCTCTGGCCAATATTATTTTCATCTCTGTAACCATTGACTCCTCATGGTTCATCCATGATGCCAAATACATTAATTGCAGATCTCCTAGCTCAGCATTAGGATCCCAAATATTCATGTCTGTGAGGGCCATGTTGTGCAAGTAAAACTCATCCATTTTGGCCCTATCCTCTAAATGTACTTTGATCATAAAGATCAATAAACTACTTGTAGTCCTGAAATGGCATGGTGCCCATTTGTGCTATTGTTTTAATATGAAATTGTAGCCATTTTTCTCTAGGTAAAGAGCATAGGATTTAACTAGCATCCTACACTAGATGGCCTCCAAGGAGAGGCTGGCCATACATGCTAGTTGGTTTTCCCTTTCCTGTAGCTATCCTCTCAGCCATGCATTTTCCGTCTCAAGTTGATCTCTAATTATTGCTTCTCTATCCCTTAAGCCACTTAGCTCTTTGTTTTTATTATCTTCTTCCTCTTGTTGTTCTTTCTCATCTCCACCAGTTTCTTCCTTTGTTTCCTCCTCTATTTCAGCATCATCCTCCTTCTCTTCTCCTTCATCATGTTCCTCTGTATTAGTTTCTTCTTCATCCATATCATCCCCATCTAGCTCTATATCTTCTTCTAGGCTGCTTTTCACCCAGGGATCTTCTTATTATTCTTTCTATTTTTTTCTCATCCTTGGGCTGCCTCACAAGGTTTTCAACCCAAAGATGGGACTCAGACACCTCATGGAGGTTTTCACCTGAGTCTCTTTTTATTTTTTTTATTTTTTTAGGTACCTGATGAGGGAGGAGCTGGAACTTGCTCCACCATCATCATTGTTTTATTGATATTGTCAATGAATTCTTGCTTTGATAAAGGCCTCTTGTACATTTTCAATCAGTGTTCATCAACAAGCAATGGAATGGCTTCTTCGTCTATAGTTCTGATTTTCACTGAACCATTATCATGGCATATTTCCACCACATAAGGTCCGAGCCATCTTGTCCTTAGCTTTCCCTTGAAGTCTTTATACCTATAATCATATAACAATTCCCAATCACCCTCTTGAAATTGCTTTTCCTTAATATGTCTATCATGCCAGCTCTTCCTTTGAAGATGAACTATTTATGTATGGAGGAGGGCTTGCATTCTGAATTCATCCAAGCCATTCAAATGGAACAATCTTTCTTTCTGTGCATGAATGAGATCCAAATCTAGTTGGGCTGCCATCCTTAATATGTTATATTCAAACTCAATGGACAATAAAGCCTTTTTCCCATAGACCAGCTCATAAGGTGTAAATCCAGTGGTGGTCTTCCATGTTGTATTATAGGCCTAGGTGGCGTCAACTAGTCTCTCTACCGAATCCTTCCTGCTGCTACTCACTACCTTGGTTAAGATGCTCCCCAGTGCCCTGTTGGTCACCTCCACTTGCCCATTAGCTTGTGGATGATAATGAGTGGAGGTCTTATGCTTGATTTTGTGATGGCTGAGAAATTCTTCAATCATGTTGGAGGTAAACTAGTTGCCTTGCTCTATGACTAGCTCTCTAGGGTACCCAAATTTGTAGAATACATTCTCCCTTAGGAACTCCACCACCTTCTATTTTGTTGCTACCTTAATCGCCTTGGTTTCAGCGCACATAGTCAAATATTTAGTGCACATAATAATGCATTGTTTTTGCTTTGAAGGAAGGTTGATAGGCCCAATGAAGTCCATGCCCCACTTGTTAAATGGCTCGAAAGTCACTTGAGGTTGTAGGGGAATTTCATCTCATGGAGTAGGTTTTCCCATCCTCTAGCACCGATCACACTGAATAATGTACTTTTTCACATTCTGATGAAGAGTGGGCCAATAATAGCCCACTTGTAACACTTTGAATGTTGTCCTCTTTGCTACAAAGTGACCTCCACAAGGCCTATCATGACAAGTCAGAACGATGTCGAAAACTTCCTCTTCCCTTACACACCTTCTCAAGATTTGATCTGGTCCAAATTTGAAAAGATTGCCCCCAATCCAGGTGAAGGGGGTGCTTTTCCTGACTATCTTGCTCTTTTCTTTGGAGGGAAACTTTGGTGGGGATTGTGCTGATACGAAATAGTTTTCTATATTAGCAAACCATGGGGAGAGAACTGAAATAGCAAATGAATGTTCATCTGGTAACTGGTCATCCACCATTCCTTCTTCACTTACAGGTAGATTCATCCTAGGTAGAAAGTCTGCAACAACATTTTCCTTACCAGACTTATCAACAATAGTTAGATCAAACTACTGTAATAAAAGAAACCATCTTATAATTCTAGCATTCACATCTGGTTTGTTCATTAAATATTTGATTGTAGCATGGTCAGTATGAAAAAATGTTTGATAACTTGTAATGCAATGCCTAAATTTGTTTAATGAATGCACAATAGCCATGAGTTCCATTTCGGTCACAATATAATTTAGCTCAACCTTTGACAGGTTCTTATTGATAAAATAGATGGCATAGGGAAATTTCTCCTCTACCTGACCTAAGTCTACTCCTATGTCTTTGTGTGAGGCATCAGCATGAATATGAAAAGGGAGGGCCCAGTTTGGGCATCGAAGAATTGGTGTAGTGGTTGACTTACCCTTTAAAATGTCTAAGGCCTCTTGACAAAATTTTGACCATATAAACCCTGAATCTTTGGCCAACAACCCAAATAAAGGAGAGGCCAACTTGCTAAAGTCCTTTATGAAACTTCAGTAGTATCCAGCTAACCCCAAGAAACTCCTGACATCCATCTGCTTTTGTGGAGGTGGGACCCTTTGGATGATTGCTATTTTGTTCGGGTCCACCTGCAGTCCTTGTTGAGATATTGAATGACCTAGCATGGTCCCTTTAGTCATTAAGAATTCACATTTCTCCTGACTTGGAGATAGGTTCATTTCAATGCATTTGTGCAATACTTTGCCTAGGTTAGTCAGGGTTTCTTGAAAATCACAACCATAAGGTGTAAAATCTTCCATAGAAATTTCCACCGCATCATGTACTAATTCAGCAAAAATAATCAAGACTGCTCTCTAGAAAGTGGTAGGAGCATTGAATAGGCCAAAAGGAAGGACCCTATAGGAAAAAGTACCCCAAATATAGGTGAATGTGGTCTTATCCTGATCTTCTGGGCAGATTTGGATTTTGTTGTACCCACTGAAACCATCTAGGAAAGAAAAAAACTTCTTCCCTGTCAGGCCATATAGCACTTGGTCAATGAAGGGTAGGGGAAAATGATCCTTCTTTGTGGCTTTTTTCAACTCCCTGTAATCGATACAAATCCTCCACTTACCATTTTTCTTGGGAACTAACACTAAGGGAGAGACCCACTCACTGTCAGAGATTGGGTAAATGAATCCTGCATCTAGCAGTTTTTGCAGTTCTTCTTTGACTATATCTTTAAGAGTTGGATTCATCCTCCTTTGTGGTTGTCAGATCGACTTTCAACCTTCTTTGATGTATATGTGGTGAGTTCATATTGAGTGGTGTACTCCCTTTATTTCCTTGTAACTCCAAGCAAAGGCTTCTAGGTTCTTTCTCAACATGTTGCGTAGCTTTTCCTCTTCGAGAGCAAAAAGAGATGGATTAATTTTCAAATTTTTATCTAGGACAAATTCTATGGTTTTGACACGGAGTGGGTTGGAATTGACCAAGCATAAGTCAATTAGATGATTGTTCTGGGTTTCCCTTACTTCTTCTTCTAATGGTAACGAACTAGGAATTGGACTTTGGAACATGTGTTCAATTAAGTCATCCTCATCTTGCTATCCTCCTCCTATGGTTGCTTCCAAAGCATAAAGTTGGGCTGAATAAACCTCATCTTCTTCCTCCTCCTCCAACCATAAAGGTAAATCATGCTTTAGAGAAGGTTGAGCAGGAGGGTATAGGACTAACTGTTTGGACATATGACCATTCTTGATGGTCATATTCCCAACTCTACAATTAATGTAAGCATCTGTTGTGGCAAACCATGGCCTCCCAAGGATGAGAGGGTAACCAGTAAGCTTAGCCTTAGGCAAGAGAACTATAAAATCTGCAAGATACTCCCAGGAGTCAATGGCAACCATCACATCCTCCACAATTCCCTCAGGGGTGACTGTGGAACGGTCTGCAAGTTGCACAACTGTTGTGGTCTTCCTCAATGACCCTTGGAGGTTGAACTTGAGCATGGTGTCCTTGGTCATCACATTAATGGCAGCCCCAAGATCGATGAGAGTGTGTGGGATGATGGTGCCATTGATGTGCACATCTACTATAGGGCTTCTAGGGTCCAAATATTTTGGACATATTACTTGCCCTAGCATTAAGTTGGACAGCTGCCCAATGACATTAATGGTAGGGGCATCCATTTTTCTTCTTCCTAGATGCTTGAAGCATTTCTCCTTAATCAACTTATTGTAAATGGAAACATTTTTTATTGCCTGGAGAAGGGGGATCTTTACACATATATTTTTCAATTCTCCCAGAAGTTCAATTTCTTTTGGGGTAGACTGGAGTGGTTGGGCTAATCTCTCAGGAAAGGGTGGATTTACTTTAAAGTTTCTTTCCTCTCTTTCTTCCTCAACCTCCCTATGTGGAGAGGGAGGTTGGTTATCCGAGAGAATTCTCCCAGATCTTAGGTTGATCTCCTATATTTCTACAGCATAAGCTGGGTATGATGTCTCTCCACTGTATACTTGTTGAGCTTGCCTATTGTTCAGGTTTGGATTTGGTTGGGTAGGAATCTGGGGTTGCTTTTGTGGAGTAGAGTGTAGGAGTTGTGGTTGGGTAGGTGGTGGAGGCAATAGAGCAAGAGCATTGTTGTATTGGGGCCTCCACCCCTATAGTGGGGTATTCCACTGAGGTTGTGGCAGAACATAAGGTTGAAATGACTGGCTAGCTGGTTGGGAATGATACTGAGATGCATAGGAGCAAGGAGGGGGTGTAGACAAGGAAGGATGGGCAGGGAGTCCCCAAGAAGGTATAGTTGTGGTTTGGTTGGGGTTGTAATATGCATGGGATGACCCTTGCATACCCTGCTGGTATGGTCTAGGCCCAGGAGGTCTCCTTTGGTTGATGTAAAAAAGCTGCTCAGTGACCTCTTCATCTTCTTGATATGTAGCTTTGGGTTTGGGTAAAGAAGGGCACTTGTTTGTGGAGTGGTTTTCTTCACAGACCAAGCAAATCTCAATACAGTTCAATGGACATTTGTTCCTAGGATACCTCCTGGTGCATCTAGGACAAAAGATGGCCAAGGATATCTCCACTTCCTCTTGCTTCCTTTTGATGTTCATGGTTTCCACTTGCAAGGCAAGGATTTGCAGCATCTCACTTTTGAAATCTTCCATCATATTTCCAATTTCACCCTTGATGTATGAGTTGGAAGATGATGTATTGGCCATAGGTTGACTACCCCTACCCTTTTTCTTGGCTGCCCTAGAATGGTTTCTAAAGACAGTCTTGATATCCTCATAGGGTAATTGGTAGATATCCCCTCCTACTAACAAATGTAAGGTATCCAGAAGATCTTCCCTTACTTCTCTGAGCAGGACCAACTTTAGTGACTCGGGGTCAAGTGTGTGCCTCGCCCTTTTGTAACTGAGATGGAATCTTTCTTTGTAGTCTTCTAAGGATTCATCCTGGCCCATGGTCATCCTGAAAATCTCTTCATTAGTATCCTTTGACCTATAATAGTCCCTATATTTGTTGTTAAAAACCTATTGCATCTGAGCCCAAGTGGTGATGCTATCTCCAAGTAAACCCATGAACCAATGCAATGTTGCATCCTTGAGGGTAGATGGAAACAATTTTAACTTTTTATCATCATCTGTATAGTCATAGGTTCGGCATATAGCAACAGACTCAAATAGGAAAGTGTTAGGGTCCTCTGTGGTCAGGCCATGAAAATGAGGTAGAGAAGAGGGGCTTATATTCTTGATCTTGGTGTCCCCATTGGTTTCCATGATGGGGAAAGCACCTTCAATTCTCTCTCTATTTCCTTTGTCGTTTCAGTTTTTATCCATTGGTTTAGTAGGAATGGGTTCCTCTTCTTCTTCTTCCCCTGTAGGTTCTTCAAATATGTCAGGTTGCTCACCTAAAGGTTCCTCTAGTTCATAGCCACCGAAGAAGAGAGAAGGTTGTTTTTTGGATGCAGTGGAGGTATTTGCCAAGAATTTCCCTAAACTATCCCTATTCCTACAAGGCATGAAACAAAATGTTTTTGGGTTGGTTTTTGTAAGATTTTTTTTAGCTGAAAAGTACTTTGCAGAAATGAAATTGCTAATTGAATGAAAACTACTAACAGAAATAAAAGTTACTTGTTGAATTGAAATTCTACTTGTATAATGGAAAGGAAAGCAGATAATGACAACTGGAAGAAAGGAAGCTACTAGATTACTTTTGTAGAAATAAACTAATGGCAAAAAATTGGAGACTAGAAATAGAAGGAAATAAAGTAGACTAGAAATAGAAGAAAAGAAAGCAGTAATCACATTCTACTCAGACACCTCCTTGACAATGGCGCCAAAAAGTGATGAGCGCCAGTATTGTAGCAAGGATGCCGCAACTCCTTGGCTACCAGCTTCACTTATCAACCCAGGGTTCATACAAACTTGGAGGTGACAGTGCTATATGCATAAGTAGAAGTGAAGGTCTTGCGTGTTGTCACTTGTTCATCTGGTGAGAGACCCTAGGGGTTCCAAGTTAGACTTTTATAGAGTTAGAAGAAGCTTGATTCTTTGATGGAAGAAGAGAAAATCTATTCTAAGAGAGCTACTCTACTGCAGTAATGAAGAGAACAGCATGTAATGCTAAATCACACCATATCCTAATTAACCATTTCAACAACTATGCTAAGCAAAATTGCTAAATCAAAACTAACCTAATGTTCTTATCTAAGTTATAGAAGGAAAGAGCATCAAACCAAACTAATGTGTAAGTAAGGAAACTAGACTAAATCTGTTTTCACGTTTTTGGTTTTTTTCTGATGATCGGACAATGTTAGAGTCTGATTGAATGACCAAATTGAAACTCAAGAGTAGCAACGTTTAAATGATATGCAGAACAATGTTCGGTAAGGAATCAAGCAGAAGAGCAAGAAAAGATTGAAATCAGTGAAAGGAAGACGTAATGAAGTAGCATTGCATAGGAAGATGAGCGGCAAAGATCTTATCGCAGGAGATTAATTTAATAGATGGTTGAACAGGATTAACGAAAGATGAGCGATGGAGATCTTATTGATGAGCCTCATAAATGGGTAATTATATGGGCTCATTTTACCTCTTAACCTAGTCAAATCAACCATTCTCTTAGCTTATTGTATGATTTTCTGATTATATTTATGCTTATAGGGTGAGTTGAGTTAGTTATTATGCCATGTGGTCTAACATGTATTTAATGCAGATTATTGATGGATTTCGAGGTCAAGTCAAGGATCTAGTGGCCAAACTGTAGCAATAACTCAAAGTAGACAAAGGAGAGGACTTATAGGAGGGAATCCATCTCATTTATTGCTCCTCACTTCGAATTCCCCTTCATTCAGCTCAGAGTACAAGTAGCTGAATCATGCACTAGAAGGTAGCCGAGCAAGTGGAAGATGATTGAGAGTTATCTCGAGTTTTGGGAGCCAAGACTCCCTGATTTTAAGGAAGCTGTTGGTAGCTTCAGATGTATAAGTGGAGAGGCCTAGAGCCTCACTAGGGTTGGATTTTTTGTTGCTTATGTAAACCCTGCTCAAATTTCGAGCTTATTATTTTGTGACAGTTTTATGTAATCTTGCTATTATTTTGATAATGAAGATGGAATCCTTTTTGAGCTAGCACTGAGTTACCTCATAGGGCTGAAGTTCTTAGGTTAGGGCCCAATCCAAGTAGTCAAGCTTCTCTTTATTTGTATTTGTATGCTTTACTTCAGTTTGTAGACTACTTTGTTGTTAGATGTATTGTCCTTATGGTTAAGCATAACTTTCTTTTGATGATTTAGTAGTTTTCTTCCATTTGTGCTTTCTGTAGTAGGTTAAGCAGTGATCATAAAAGATTCAAAAGGCTAGAAATAGTGCCTTTGCCTCTCTTCCTCCCTCTAGGACCATGATTTGAGGCAAAGACTCTATTGCTACCCCAAAAACACATATTTCCCTCATTCATAGGACTTCTAGTGTTAATAGTTCAGTTTTGTTTTGCTTTAGATCTCATTTATCATGTTCACTTCCTGATTTACAATAGTCCTTTGCCATGCTTTCCTTTTGTGCAACATTTCTCAGCATTTCCTTTCATACATCATAGTTTAGACCATTTTTTATGCAAAACTTTATTTTTCCTAGGATGCACTCATTTCATTTGTTGCTTGATTTTCTTGGTTAACTATCAGTTCCTGTGTAGTAGATCTCTTCCAACAATAGGCCAGCTTACCAACAATCACACCCTCCATCTGATCCATGCCCTATAGGTCTCCCAAGCCTCACCTCAATTCTGCCCTAGTTTCCTGCATTTTTCATAGAACTTCTTCCTCTCTTCTTAAGAAAACCAAATCATCTTTCTCTCTCCTGGTGATTCATGGTAGACCTCAGGCACCCTAACACCTCATTCCAACCTTCATCCACATTTTTCACCCACTTTTACACCATCAAAATAGCGGAAATTTCTCTCGGCCTCCTCCTGTAGTTTCCATGTGTCCTCCTGTAGTTTTCCCTGTAGTATTTCTTTTCAAGGCCGAGTGTGGGAAAAGCCTCCATAAGGCCACCTAAGACCTCCTAGGACCCATCCACACCATCCTACATCCTCCCAAGCTCCAAAAATGCCCTCTAACGCCACCTGTTCGCTGCCACATTCACACATAATAAATTAGATGCATGTCAATTCACATAAAAACACATAAAAATCCCAAAATATGTTTTTTTTGCTTATTTACTTCCAGAAATAGCATGGTTTGATCTTATTTACTTCCTTGAGTAGGTAATGGCATTTCTTTTATGTTTTTCATAGTGTTTTTGGCAAAAGTAAAATTCACTTGCTAATTAGGGTTTACTAGGTTTTTCTTTACATTCTAGTCTTTCTCCTTCCTGCAATTAGAATAGCTTCTGTAGAGTAATATTTCTTTTCTTTCATCACACATAAAGCTTCTTCTGAAATCTATAGAAGTTGGTTTGAGCTTCTATTGATCTCGCACTCGCTGACCAAGTGACAACTTGCAGTGAGAACTAGTACTTGTGCATAAAGCACCAATGCTTACAAGTTTGTTACGAACTACTGGGTTGATAAAAGTAAAGTTGGCAGCCTAGGAGTTGCAACATTCTTGTTGCAATACTGGCACTCACCACTCTTTGGTGTCATTGCTGGGGAAGCGTCAGGCTATACTGTGATTACTGCTTTCTTCTATTTCCCATTGTAACATTATGCTAATAGTTTATTTTGGCAAAAGTAGACTAGTCCTTTCTTTTCTTTCAAGTTCTACTTTTCCTTGCTTTCCTTTTCAATTCTGAAAATTCCATTTCGGAAAAAGTAGACTAGTCATTTCTTTCCTTCCAGTTCTGCATTTCCATGCTTTCCTTTTCAATTCTGCAAGTTTCCATTCAGCAAGTTCATTTCAGCTTCTTGTAATTTGTTTTGTTCAATCACAATTTCAATTTCTGCAGGTACTTTCAGTGTAGGGAAAAAGAAACAAAAACCAACCAAAAATATTTCCTTTCATGCCTCGTAGGAATAGAGATAACTCAGGAAAATTTTTGCCCAACACCTCCATTGCTTCACACAACCAACCTTCTCTCTTCTTCGGTGGCTGCTGATGAGCCCCAAAAATGGTAACTTATTGGGCTCATTTTGCCTATTATTCTCAATTAATCCACCATTCTTCATATTTTATGCATGCTTTTGAATATATTTGTGTTAATTGAATGAATGAGAATAGTCACTTGACCATGAAGTCTAATATGTGCTATTTGCAGAGTTTTGGACATCTTTTGGACCAAGGTCAAGCATTTATGAGCCAGTTGACAGCCAAATATGAGGGAACAAAGCTGAGGATTAGTAGGAAGGGTGTCTCCTGCACTAAATGGCCCCTTCCTTGAGTTCTCCACCATCAGCTCGGAGTTCAACAACCCACCAAATATGATTTCCAAGGGCAACTGAGCAGCTTTTGGGAAGTGGTTGATTACTTGCAGTTTTGAACAGCCAAGCCCCTCAAGTTAAGGAGGGTTGTTGGAAGTGGGGCATAAGTAGAAGAGCTTCAAGCCTTGTTTTTTTTAGCTCTTGAACAATTTTATTTCGCACTTTAGAGTTGCTCTGCCTTTCAACTCATTTTCGAGCTTTTGCTGTAAACATTTTTGTGACATGGTTATTTTTTGAGTAATGGAGATAAATTTCATTTTGCACCAGCTCTGAGCTTTTCACAGGAGGCTGTAGCTCTTGGGGTTGAGCCCAACCCAAGTTTCAGTACCTCCTTTGTGTACTATTATGTGTTTTCTTTGCATGCATAGAATAATTTCTGCTATTTAGGTTAAGATCTTGCTTTGTTACTTTTGATGATTAAGATAGCTTTTTCTACTTCAGGTTGATTTGATAGGTTGATAACAGAAAATATCTTCAAAAAAGGCCATCAAGCAACCCTTGATCCCACCTCTCCCTCCTTGGGACCATGAGCTGAGACCAAGGCATCCTTGCTGCCACAAAAACATTGTTTTTGCCTCTTCATGCAATTGCTAGTGTTAGATTTTTAGTTAGGAAAGTTGATACCAGTTGTACTTGCATATTTAGAATCTATTCTTTCTTAGTTTCCATGGTAATCTTGCATGATTTTCTTCCAATAAACTTATGTTCATCATGTTTCTAGTTTTTAGGTCAAAGTAGGTCAAAATAGTTAGATCTTTGGTTTTTCTAGTCTTTCTTCGATCAATTTTGAGAAATAGTGTGCAGAGCATTTGTAATACCTCCTTGTCTATCCTTCCTCCATCATACCACTTGCTGCAGCCCCTAATTCCAGATTCCTTCCCTTCATTCACCACCCTTTTCCAACTTGACCTAATTTCCATATCTTTATGCAACCTTGCTCCCTCCATCCTTGAACCAAATCCAACCACCTGCATCACTTCTTAGCTTCATTTACCAGGTCTTATACCCCTTCACATCCTCATCCATCCTCCATTTCCACTTTCCCACCGTTTTTCCACCATTTACCCTCCAAAATCCTCTCTTGGCTCTTCCTGTAGAACCCCTGTAGACTTCCTGTAGAAGCTCACGTGAGCAGTTTTTCGAGATCTAATCACTGTGAAACTCTCTGGAAGGGTGCTAGGGACCCCTTAGGCCCTCTTCTCACCTTCCCAACCTCCTGCAAGCGCCTACTCCATTTCCTTTCGCCAATCAACCTCTGCACAGTAAAAAATAGTTAAAGTACATGCATAATAATTCTGCAAAATTACTCAAAAATGCAAAAAGATGTTTTTTTCCAGATTTTACTTCAAAAGTAGCTTAGACACATGCATTTTACCTTTGTAGAAGTCAATGGCATCCATTCACACTACTTTGATCTCTTTTCTTGCACCAGTAGGGTTAGTCGATAAAACTAGGGTTTGCTAGGGTTTGCATTTCTTTTCAGCTTTCAGCTTCTTTTTGCAAGTAGACTAGCCTCCTTTGAGTTAGCTTTCATCCATCATAGTTAAAAGCTTTTTCTAAGAGCTCATAGAAGTTGGCTTAAGCTCCTAGCGGACTTGTGCCAGTTGATCAAGTGACACCCTACGGCAAGAGTTAGTACTTGTGCATACATCATCGTCGCTTCCAAGTTTGTTACAAACAACCGGGTTGATATAAGTAAAGAAGGGAGTCTCAGGAGTTGAAATATCATTGCTGCAATACTAGAGCCCACCAACTACAATCAAGAAGAACGCTTAGGTGAACAACCATACATATTTGAAGAACCTATAGGGGAAGAAGAAGAAGAAGAAGAAAACATTCCTCTGGATCCAATGGCTGAAAACAGAAATGCTAGGGGGAATGGAGAGAGAATAGAGGGTACCTTTCCTATTCAGGAGACTAATGGGAACACAAAAATGAAGAATATAAGCCCTTCAACCCTACCTCACTTCCATGCTCTGACTAGAGAAGAACCTGACACCTTCTTGTTTGAGTTTACCATCATCTGTCGAACTTATGACTATGCAGAAAATGAGAAAAAGTTGAAAATCTTCCTTTCCACTCTCAAGGATGCAGCACTGCGTTGGTTCATGGGATTACCTGGAAATAGCATCACAACTTGGGCTTAGATGCAGTAGGCCTTTAACAACAAGTATTGAGACTATTTTAGGTCAAAAGATACTAAAGAAGAAATCTTCCGAATGTCCATGGGAAGTGATGAGTCCTTGGAAGACTATGAAGAGAGGTTCCAATTCAATTACAAAAGTGATGGGTGTACACTTGACCCTAAGTCTCTGAAGTTGGTCCTACTCAGGGGAATTTGGGAAGACCTTCTAGACACCTTCCATCTATTGGTCAGGGGAGACATCTACCAGCTATCCTATGAGGACATAAAGATTGTTTTTAGAAACCATTCTAAAGCAGCCAGAAAGAAAGGTAGGGAGAGTCAACCGATAGCTAGTACCTCTTCTTCCAATTCATCTATTAAAGGTGAAATTGGAAACATGTTGGAAGACTTCAAGAGTGAGATGCTGCAGACTCTTGCCATGCAAATGGATACCTTACATATCAAAAGAAAACAAGAGGAAGCAGAGAGGGATTTGGCTATTTTTTTCCCTAGATGCACCAGGAGGCATCCTAAGAACGAATGCCCATTGAACTATATAGAGGTTTGTTCAGTTTGTGAAGAAAATCACTCTACAGATAAGTGCCCTTCCTTGCCTGGACTTAAAGCTATATACCAAGGGGCCAAAGGAGTCACTGACTAGATATATTACATAAACCAAAGGAGGCCGCATGGACCTAGACCATACCAGCAGGGGATGCAAGGAACATCTCAGGAATACTAAAACCCCAACCACGTCCCCTCCATACCTTCTTGGGGACCCCCTGCTCATCCTTCCTGGTCCACACCTCCTCCTTGGTCCTTCACATCTCAATATCATGCCCAACCAGCCACTCATTCATTTCAACCCTATGCTCAGCCATAACCTCAGTCGAATGCACCTCATTAGGGGTGGAGGCTCCAATACAACTCTCTTCCCACTCTTCTACCTCCACCACCTGCCCAACCACAACCGTTACCTTCTACTTCACCAAGGAAACCCCAAATTCCTGCCCAACCAAATCCAAACCCGAACAACAGACAGGCTCAGCAAGTGTATAGTAGGGAACCATGATGCCTAACTTATGCTGTGGAGATTTAAGAAATTAACTTGCGATCTAGGAAAGTTCTCCCAGATAGCTAGCCTCCACCCAGGGAGGTTGAGGAAGATAAAGAGGAAAGTGAACCTAAATCAAAGCCACCCTTTCCTGAGAGACTATCCATGACAATCCAGCCTACCCTAAAAGAGACTGAACTCCTGGGAGAATTGAAACACTTATGTGTGAAGATACCACTTCTCCCAACCATAAAACATGTGCCTATCTAAAATAGGTTAATAAAAGAGAAGTGCTTTAGGCATCTAGGGAGGCGCAAGAGAGATGCCCCAACCATCAATGTCATAGGACAACTATATGACCTGATGTTGGGGCAGATAATTTTTCCAAAATATCTGGATTGCCCAGTAGTTCATGTCCACATCAATGGCACAATGGTCCCACATACCTTGATTGATTTGGGAGCTGCCATTAATGTGATGACAAAGGACACAATGCTCAAACTTAACCTCCATGGCTCCTTGAGGAAGACCACTACAATGCTGCAACTAGCAGAACGCTCCACAGTGACCCCTAAGGGGATTGTGGAAGATGTGATGGTCTCCATTGATTCTTGGGAGTACCTTGTTGATTTCTTAGTTCTCTAGCCAAAGGCAAAGCTCACTAGGTATCCTCTCATTCTGGGAAGACCCTAGTTGGCTACAACCGATGCCTACATTAGCTGCCAAGCTGGAAACATGACCATAAAGAACGAGCACATGTCCAAGAAGTTAACCCTATATCCTCCTACCTAACCCTTGCTAGAACATGATCTACTTCTCTGATTGGAAGAGGAGGATGAGGTTGAAGTTTATTCTGCACTGCTTTGTGCATTAGAAATCATCATGGGGAGAAAGCCGCAAGATGAGGATGATTCGATTGGAAATTTGATTCATAATCCACCTCCTAGTGTATCACCATTAGAAGACATAGTAATAGAAACCAAAAACAACCCCTCAACTAATCTTTGTGTGGCTGACCCTACTTCTCTCCGTGTCAAAAATATAGAGTTTAGCCTAGAAAGAACATTGAAAATCAATCCATCCCTATCTACTTCCTAGGAGAAGGAGCTATGCAGCCCACTGAGAAAACATCTAGATGCCTTCGCCTAGAGTTACAAGGAGATGAAGGGAGTGCACCCTTCAGTATGTAATCATCATATATATATCAAGGAAGATTTCAAACCAGTTAGGCAGCCTCAAAGGAGGATGAATCCAGCACTTAAAGATATTTTTAAGGAAGAACTGCAGAAATTGCTTGATGCAGGATTCATCTATCCCATCTCTGACAGTGAATGGGTCTCTCCTTTGGTTCTAGTGCCAAATAAAAATGGTAAGTGGAGAATCTGTGTCAACTATCGGGAATTGAACAAAGCCACTAAAAAGGACCATTTTCCTTTACCTTTCATAGATCAAGTGTTAGACGGTCTGGTAGGGAAAAAGTTTTTCTCTTTCCTAGATGGGTTTTGTGGGTACAATCAAATTCAAATCAGACCGGAAGACCAAGATAAGACCGCTTTCACTTGTCCTTGGGGTACCTGTACATACCGGGTCCTTCCTTTGGGTTTGTGCAATGCTCCAGCCACTTTCCAAAGAGCGGTATTGAGTATATTTTCTAAGCTGGTTCACGATGCAGTAGAAATATACATGGATGATTTTACTCCTTATGGCTCTGACTTTGAGGAAGCTTTATCTAACCTAGGAAAAGTTCTAGATAAGTGTATTGAGATGAACCTATCCCTCAGTCCGGAAAAATGTGAATTTTTTATGACTGAAGGGACCGTGCTAGGTCATGCAATATCTCAACAAGGACTGCAGGTGGACCCCAATAAAATTGCCATCATCCAAAGGGTCCCTCATCCTCAAAAGGTGAGAGATCTTAGAAGTTTCCTAGGCTTAGATGGATATTATTGGAGATTCATTAAAGATTTCAGCAAGATAGTCTCTCCTTTGTTTGGCCTCCTAGGTAAAGATGTTGAGTTCATATGGTTGGAAAATTGTCTAGAAGCCCTAGATACCTTGAAGAGCAAGCTAGTGACTGCCCCAATTCTCAGAGGCCCAAAATAGGCCCTCACCTTTCACATTCACATAGATGCCTAAAACAAAGTGATAGGAGCAACCTTAGGACAAATTGATGAAAAATTACCTTATGCCATATACTTTATAAGCAAAAACTTGTCAAAAGCAGAGTTAAACTACAGAGTGACCGAGAAGGAACTCCTAGCTATCGTGCATTCATTAAAAAAATTCATACATTATATCATATGCTATCAAACCTTTATGTACATTGATCATGCTGCAATTAGATATTTAATGAACAAACTAGATGTAAATGCTCGTATTATTAGATGGTTTCTTTTACTGCAGCAGTTTGATCTGACCATTATTAATAAGCCTGGTAAAGAAAATGTTATTGCTAACTTTTTGTCTAGAGTAAATTTTCTTATGGGTGAAGAAGGAATGGTGGATGAACAAATTCTAGATGAACACCTATTTTCTATATCAGTACTCTCTTCATGGTTTGCTAATATAGTAAACTAGTTGGTTTCAGCACAGTTCCTACCACACCTATCCTCAAAAGAGAAGAGAAAGATAGTAAGGAAAAGTGCCCCTTTCACCTGGATTGGAGGCAATCTCTTCAAACTTGGCCCAGATCAGATCTTGAGAAGATGTGTCAAGGAGGAGGAAGTCTTTGACATCCTCTTGACCTGTCATGATAGACCTTGTGGAGGTCATTTTGTATCAAAAAGAACCACCTTCAAGATATTGCAAGTAGGCTACTACTGGCCTACTCTTCATCAGGATGTGAGGAGATACACGAGCCAGTGTGATCGGTGTCAGAGGATGGGGAAACCCAATCCAAAGGATGAAATGCCCATGCAACCTCAAGTGACCTTTGAGCCATTTGAGAAGTGGGGCATGGACTTTGTGGGGCCTATCAACCCCCCTTTAAAGAAAAAGCAGTACATCATTGTGTGCATTGACTACTTGACAAAGTGGGTGGAGACAAAAGCAATCAAAGTAGCAACAAAGGAAAAAGTAGCTGAGTTTTTTAGGGAAAACATATTCTACAAGTTTGAGTATCCGAGAGAGTTGGTCACAGACCAAGGCAGTCAGTTCACTTCCAGCCTGATCGAACACTTGCTCACACATCATAAGATCAAGCACAGGACTTCCACCCTTAACATCCACAAGCCAATGGGCAAGTGGAGGTCACTAACATAGCATTGGAAAGGATCTTAACCAAGGTAGTGAGTAGCAGCAGAAAATACTGGGCAGATAGATTAGGTGAGACCACTTGGGCCTACAACACAACATGGAAGACCACCACCAGGTGCACACCCTATGAACTAGTGTATGGGAAGAAGGCTTTGCTGTCAATAGAGTTTGAATTCAATACCCTAAGGATGGTGGCTCAACTAGACCTAGACCTCAGCCACGCATAGAAGGAAAGATTACTTTAGCTCAATGGGTTGGATGAGTACAGATTGCAAGCCCTTCTCTATACAGAGGTAGTTCAGCTTCAGAGAAAGATATGGCATGACAAAAATATTAGGGAGAAGCAATTCCAAGAGGGAGATTGGGCACTACTCTATGATTCAAGATACAAGGATTTCAAAGGCAAGTTGAGGACAAGATGGCTGGTACCCTACACTGTGGAGGAATGCCATGACAATGGTTCAGTTCTAATCAGAACCATTGATGATGAAGCCATCCCCATGCTTGTCAATGGACATCGGTTGAAGGTCTATAAGAAACCCCTCTCCAAGTGAGAGTTTATTAAAGATTTGAATAAAATAGTGATGGTAGTGGAGCATGTCTTAGCTTCCACTTCACCCACTCATTGAAGAAGAGAAAAAATAATAAGGACTCAAGTGAAAACCTCCATGAGGCACTTTAGTCCCATCATCGGGTTGAAAGCCTCTTCTGAGGCGGCCCAGTGATGTCAACAAAAAAAAAGGGGAGAAAAAGAAAAGGAATAAGATACCTGGGTGAAAACCTCCCTTGGGGGTACCCAGGGCAGGAAATTAGGGTGAAAACCTCTTTGAGGTGCCCTAGTTGTTTTCAAAAAAAGAAGAAAAAATGAATTTTTATTGCATTGTAGGTAATTTTGCAGGAGGACTACAGGGAGCAGAAGAAGGGGCCAAGGGGACCCTAACATTCACACTAGCATCCATCTCATCTTCTCCACACCTTTCTCCATAATTTTTGGCATCTCTTTCACCCCACTATACCTTTTTCTTCCAAAATTGTGTTTTCTACAGGAGGCTCCTATAGGAATTACAAAGAGCCAAAAATGTCTACAGAAGGCAGTTTGAGGGACCAAAAAAGCTTCATGAGGAACCTATGATCCCTCCTCCCATATTCAAACCTCCTTGCCATCATTTCCAAGCCTGCATCACACCCCAAGCATCATCATTTTTTTCCCTATCCAAGAAAAAAACACAAAAAAACAGTTTTTTGGTGAAAGAGAAAAAGAAACAAAAATAAAAGGAGAAAAAGGCACCAATAACCTTACGTGAAGCTTACCTATTATCCCTCCATCATTCACCTCCACCTCTGGCATCATTCTCGAGCTCCAAGAAAGGGAAATAGCTGAAGTTTCAAGGGGAGAAGCAGCTATAGGAGCTCCTATAGGAATTCCTATAACAACTGATCCCATAGAAGTCCAACACCAACAACAAAAGAGTGCACATCTGCAGGTTGAAAAAGCACATGCAGCTCAGCTCCAGCAAAAGAAGAACCTATAAAAGTACACAACAACACATTAGCTAGTAGAGACATCATGCATGAAGGAAAGTGTAGGCATGAAACAGAGAAAGCCACAACACCTCACCACAAATACACTTATATCAAAGATAAGTAACTAAATCACTCCTTTATTTGCATTTGTGTAATTAGGAGTCATACGAAGGCAACGAGATGGTTGAGATCAAATGACGGAAAGGTGGCCAATTAACTTGGCCACCTTCATTTAGTTGACTCCACTCAACTGAAATATCACTCACAAATGTGTAGAATCAACTCAAGCACAAGATGCTAAGGACAGGTAGTGGGAGGAAGTGTGAACTCTGATGCAATAATGAGGGATGATTACAAGGAGGGGCCATGATGACCAAGTAGGTGGGGACCAATGGTCCAAATATGGGCAATGTACACCTTGCCAGCTCAACACTCGTAATTGAAAATATCCATAAAGGGTAATGAGCACTCCTCCCCGCACATTCTCACCACATTTTCTTCATTTCCTCCTCGTAACTCAGCCACATAGTAGTCTTCTTGTGCCCCCATAGCCTCGTAACCACCATCCTCCATCAATTTCCTCCATATTCTTGCTTTTGACATTTTCTATAGGAGCACCTATAGGAAATCTATAGGAGGGACAACGAGCTTCTACAAGAGGTGCAGTGAGTCATTTTGAAGGGAGAAAACATGGCCTTTGGCACGAATTTCAGTCTGAAGAGGTAGGGTTCATGAATTCCTTCTGTTGAATATTAAAATGAGAAAGAATTAGTCTCAATTTGAGGATGAAATAAGTCTTTAGGAGGGTAGAAATACACAAAAAGAATTTCTGTTTAAAAACACACACACACACACACACACACACAGTCCCCTCTGTTTCTCTGTTTTTCTCAAAATTCTTTGTCTCCACTTCCATATTTGGTTTTTTTAAAAAGTACAAGTAGTATGACAGGAGGGTTTATGAGAAAGGATCCCACTAGCTCCACTAGGCTCCATGCACATCCTCAAGTGGTGGACATATTCACAAGGGAAAACTGGATGAATTTCTTTGAGAAATTTAGAGGGTTTGATGATGAAATTGCGCAAGAATTTTCTCTCTCTTTGGTCCCTCACACAAGAACTCATGCTACTGTAACCATTAGAGGCCTCTCCATTGAAATAACCCCTAAATTCATCAGTAGGGTCACTATCCTTCCTCTTGGGCTTCCTTGGAGTAAAGATGAGAAACCAATTGGCCAGGCTGCCAAGAAGAAATTTTTCCAAAATAATGAAACCCCTGTTGAAGATAAAATTAGAATTAGAAGGGCTAGTATACCATATCCCTGGGATGAGGTTAGCTACCAAATAATCAAATACATTTCTTGTGAGGGGAGGCATGACATTATTTATGGATACCATTTCAGAATCCTCCATGACTTGAGGTATGGCATGGATACCCCAGCACCTCAAATGCTCAGTATCCCTTACTTTCTCTTTCAGTCCCTCATTGACTCGAGCACCAAGGTACAAGCAGGAAATTCAGGGCAATTAGCTCACCATGGCTTAATCAAAATACTATTAGAGGAAGCCCTCCATACCTTCACACTCACTATAGCATGGGAGGTCTTCCGAAATATGACAGCTGAGGATGAAATAAAGGCATTAACCTATGATGTCAGTCCTACTGGCAGTGAGGAGGAAGAACAACAAGGAGGAGAAGATGAAGCCAGTGGTGACATAGCAGAGCAAGAAAGGAAGGAAGAAGGAAAAGAAACAGAGGAGGGAAAAGTTGAGGAAACAAAAAAAGAGACAGAAGAAGGAGAAAAAGAGGTAGAGAAGGCAGAGCAAGGAGAAGAGTACCTTGAGACTTTGGAAAGAGAAGCAGCAGCTACCCTCACTGCCCCAGTACACCAGTCAAGCCAAAGCAGAAGAGGAAAAGAAAGACCTCCATGTATTTCAGGGCAAGGATGAGCACAAGAATTAAAACAGGCAAACCTCAGCCCTCTTCAAAAGTTCCCATTACCATTGAAGATTCACCATCTGCCAAGGTGAAATAATCTCCTTCCAAGACACCCATAACCTATGAAAGGGGGACTCCAAGATATTCTACATGGAAGGGAAAGACAGTCATACACGATACACTATCCAAATTATGGGAGACACAAAAGCTTGAGAAAAACATAGAAGGACAGCCACAGGTGAAGCAGGAAGCACAAGAGGTACAAGTACTTGACCCCCAACCTAGTCTTGCCTTCTATTACAATCTAATTGAGGGAGGCAGGATAATCCCACAAAAATTTGCAATTCCATTGTTTTTCGAATTGGAGAAAGAAAGAGTGAGAACACATAGGTGGATGCAGATAGCCAAGTCCAAAAGAGTTGAGGATGTTGGCCATATGGAAAAGAAACTCAGGGAAATGGGTGGAGGATTGAGTGCTCTCAGAGACAGAGAGGCTATTACAAGAATCCACCTTGAAAATGAGAATGAACTACTAAGGACGTAGTTGCAAGAGAAAGAGACTCAGCTGGAATACATGGCCAGCTTATCCATGGAAGCATTACAATGCAGAACACCAACCAAATCTTATGGCCTCTATCTGAAGGACCAATGGCTTCATTTCCAAATAAATACTTTGGCACAAAGAGGCACAATGCCTTTCCAAGACTACAGGCAGTTCATTGATCTATGTGACCAAAGCACCTGAGAGGATAAACCAAATATGGCAGAGTTCTACCTACACAATATGGCCCTCACAAACATGAATGTGTGGGACCCCAATGCCAAGCTAGGGGATCTGCAATTAATGGCCATGGCCTCATGGATGAACCATCAAGAATTGAGGGTAGCAGAAATAAAAGATTATTGATAAAATAAAAGAATGAACCATTAATGATAAGAGCTGAGCCATCAGATCCTATGGCACTCATCAGCACACACAACCTGCTTGCCAATGACCCTCAGATTGCCCTTAAATATCTAGCTAATCAGGCACAAGCCATTGCACACTTTGAAGATATGCAAAGGCTACTTGGGGATGACTGTGTGTATGCATGCATGAGAAGATGGAACACCCTACCCCATAGCTTGCAGATCAGAGAATACCATTCCCCAATGAGGCTAAAGGAGGCATTGAAAAGAGTGCCAATGTACAAGCACTCCATGCAAAGGCTAAAGGTAAATTAGATTGGCCTCAAACTAAGTCCTCCACTCCTATTAGGCATGCTGGAAGGTAGAAGAGAAGAAGAAGAGAAGGAGAAGTGGAAGGACATAGACAGAACGTCAGGATTTTATGGAGAACATGAGCAGACCACATCAGAAGCTTGGAATGCTAGGGAGGCCACCAGGGCCATAAAAGATGAAGAGATTGACTAGGTTGCTCAGAGGATGAGCAACACCTTTAGTAGGGTGTGATGATGAGCCTCATAAATGGGTAAGTATATGGACTCATTTTACCTCCTAACCTAGTCAAGTCAACCATTCTCTTAGCTTATTGTATGATTTTCTAATTATATTTATGCTTATAGGGTGAGTTGAGTTAGTTATTATGCCATATGGTCTAACATGTATTTAATGCATATTATTGATGGATTTTGAGGTCAAAGTCAAGGAACTAGTGGCCAAACTACAACAATGACTCGAAGTAGACAGAGGATAGGACTTATAGGAGGGAATCCCCCTCATTTATTACTCCTCACTTTGAATTCCCCTTCATTCAGCTCAGAGTACAAGCAACCAAATCATGCACTAGAAGGCAGCTGAGTAAGTGCAATATGATTGAGAGTTATCTTGAGTTTTGGGAGCCAAGCCTCCCTGATTTTAAGGAAGTTGTTGGTAGCTTCAAATGTATAAGTAGAGAGGCCTAGGGCCTCACTAGGGTCAGATTTTTTTGTTTCTTATGTAAAATCTGCTCAAATTTCGAGCTTATTATTTTGTTATAGTTTGATATAATCTTGCTTTTATTTTGATAATGAAGATGAAATCATTTTTGAGCTAGCATTGAGTTACCTCAAAGGACTGAAGCTCTTGGGTTAGGGCCCAATCCAAGCAGCCAAGCTTCTCTTTACTTATATTTGTATTCTTTACTTCAGTTTGTAGATTAATTTTCTATTAGATGTATTGTCCTTATGGTTAAGCATAGGTTGCTTTTGATGATTTAGTAGTTTGCTTCCATTTATGCTTTCTGTAGCAGGTTAAGCAGTGATCAGAAAAGATTCAAAAGGCTAGCAATAGTGCCTTGGCCTCTCTTCCTCCCTTTAGGACCATGATTTGAGGTAAAGACTCTCTTACTTCCCCAAAAACATAGATTTCCCTCATTCATAGGACTTCTAGTGTTTGCAACTCTTTAGTAAGTTAGTAGTCTAGTTTTGCTTTGCTTTAGATCTCCTTTATCATGTTCACTTCTTGATTTGCAATAGTCATTTTTCATTCCAGTTTTTCTTTGCTTTAGATCTCCTTTATCATGTTCACTTCCTGATTTGCAATAGTTGGTTTTCATACTTTCCTTTCTTGCAACATTTCTCAGCATTTCCTTTCATACATCATAGTTTAGACCATTTTTTATGCAAAACTTTGTTTTTCCTAGGATGCACTCATTTCATTTGTTGCTTGATTTTCTTGGTTAACTATTATTTTTTGTGTAGCAGATCTCTTCTAGCAGTAGGCTAGCTTACCAACAATCACACCCTCCATTTGATCCATGCCCTATAGGTCTCCTAAGCCTCACCTCAATTCTACCCTAGTTTCCTGCATTTTTCATAGAACATCTTCCTCTCTCCTTGAGCAAACCAATCATCTTTCTCTCTCCTGGTGTTTCATGGTAGAACTTAGGCACCCTAACACCTCATTCCAACCTTCATCCACCTTTTCAACCCACTCTTACACCCTAAAAATAGTAGAAATTGCTCTCGGCCTCCTCCTGTAGGCCTCCTGTAATTTCCCTATTTTCCTCCTATAGTTTCCCTGTGTTCTCCTGTAGTTTTTCCTGTAGGCTTTCTTTTGAAGGCTGAGTGTGGGAAAAGCCTCCAGAAGGCCACCTAAGACCTCCTAGGACCCATCCACACCATCCTACATCCTCCCAAGCTCCAAAACCGCCCTCTAATGCCACCTGTTTGCTGCCACATTCACACACAATAAATTAGATGCATGTCAAATTCACATAAAAGCACAAAAAATCCAAAAAATATTTTTTTTTTGCTTATTTACTTCCAGAAATAGCATGGTTAGATGTTGTTTACTTCCTTGAGTTGGTAATGGCATTTATTTCATGGTTTTCATAGTGTTTTTGGCAAAAGTAGAATTCGCTTGTTAGTTAGGGTTTACTAGTTTTTGCTTTACATTCCAGTCTTTCTCCTTCCTGCAATTAGAATAGATTCTATAGAGTAATATTTATTTTATTTCATGACACATAAAGCTTCTTCGAAAATCTATAGAAGTTGGTTTGAGCTCCTAGTGATCTCGCGCCGGCTGACCAAGTGACAACCTGCAGTGAGAACTAGTACTTGTGCATACAGCATCGACGCTTCCAAGTTTGTTATGAATTACCGGGTTGATAAAAGTAAAGTTGGAAGCCTAGGAGTTGCATCATTCTTGCTACAATACTGGCGCTCACCACTTATCATGAAGTTTAAGTGAATCGATGGACGAACAAGATTAACGGGAGATGAATGGAAGATATCTTATCGCAGGGGATTAAGTGAATAGATGGATGGATTGATCAACGAACATGATTAATGAAAGATGAGAAGCAGAGATATTATCATGGAGATCAAGTGAATAGATGGATGGATCACATTAAGTCATGTGGCGACAAAAGGAAGAAAATGTGTGGAATGATGGAGCGGTCTTCATAGGTGGTAAGCAGTTTCACGCGTGCCCTCAAAGTTGTAAGCTGTATTTCTAAATTTCATGCGATTAGCCTAAGTGAGTGACACGTAGCACGGGAAAACCCTTTTCTTGTGTGCTCTCGGTTGGGTATCGGTCCTGCAATAATTCACGCGAGATTGTGCGATAACCATTGGATCATGCAGGATTCATAAATGGTGGAGATCGGTGAAGCTAGTTGTTGAGTGGGTGATGCGATAGCTGTTGGATCAAGCAAAACAGATTGACAGTGGAGATTTGGAGCACCTAAAGTCAAACGTTGAAGTGAATATGGATTGGAAGGTAAGGAGATCTACGGGTATAATTTGATTAAGACGTATTTATTGGTTTTTGCATATATTATGCATGAAGAAATTTCTAAAGGAAATGAGAATATGAGTGAGATATTATTACAGAAAGATAACAATGAAATGAACTAAGTACTGAATCAAGACGACAAACTCCAAAGCTCATGTGAGAACTAGAAATTTGTGTTTTTGGGGTTTCTGAAGGGTCTCTTCCTCAAGTCATGGTCCCAGAGGGAGGAGGTGAGGCCGAGACACCTGTTGACAAACCGTATGGTGATGTTTTTCTCCTTGCTAACTTGCTAATTGAAAGAAGGCACAAATGGAAGCAAACTAAAACATAACCAATCTATGCTATACTGTTGTAATGGAAATGCAGCTATTTAAGCAAATGAACAATGAAACCATGAATCTATGTGCTACATTGTTGTAATGGAAATGCGACTATTTAAGAAAATGAATGATTAAAACATGAATCTACACTAGCATACATGTACAATAAAGATGAGCCTTAGCTACTAGGGTTGGGCCCTAACCTAAGAGCTTAAGCCCTCTGAGTTAACTCAGTGCTTGCTCACAACAAAACTCATTCTTATTATCAAAACAATGGATTACATCAAAAACTGTCACAAGTCTTGTAGCTAGAAAATAGAGTAAAGTTTTACAATCAAAAATATGAATCCTATTGAGGTCCTAGGTCTCTCTACTTATATGTTTGAAGTCTCCAACGACTTCCTTAAAATTAGGGAGGCTCAGCTCCCAAACTTGAGATACACTGGTGCTTTGACTTTCACTTTCTCGGCTGCCTTCTAGTCCTCATGATTTGGTTGTTTGCACTCCTAGCTAATGGAGGAATATTCGAATGGAGGGGTAGTAAATGAGGAGGATTTACCTCCTCTAATTCCTCTCCCTTGTCCCATTCGAGTTTTGACCAAGGTCTTTGCCAAAATTCATTGCTTTTATCCTTTAATCCTGTATTAAATGCACATTAGACCACAAAGCAAAATATCCAACTCTAACTCATCTCATAAACAAAATATAATCAAAAGCATGCAATAAGTTGTGATAATAGTTAGTTTGACTAAGCTAGGAGGTGAATTAAGGCCCATATAATTACCCAATGATGAAGCTCATCACAATGTGACATTTGACCATGGTTGATTTTCATATCGAGATAATCTTGGTCGCAATGCGATGTTCAACCATGTTTGATTTTATAAAACATGGTTGACCATGATTGACCATGGTTGACCATGATAAACCATGATTGTTGACCGTGATCAAAGAAAATTTAAGCGAGATTGATCATGGTTGATGAAATTCAACCATGGTTAATCATGGTTGACCAACATTGACCATTGTTGATCATGGTTGACCATGGTTAACTATTGTTGACAGTAAAGAAATTGACCATGTCTGACCATATTCAATCATGGTTAACAAATGTTGATCATGGTTCTAGGAAAAATACGATCGACACTGCTCTGCATCCTGAGAGCCTTGGCTCCCTCCGCGACCCTCTACGAGCTTGGATGCCTGTGGATCTGCCTGATCTCTGCGGCTCCTCCTCTCTGCGGGCCTTTCTGCTGAAGACCTAACCCCGATCTGAGACAGACAGTGGATTCTCTGGTTAGGGTTCGGTTGTTACTGCGTGGCTGCCCCTGTGGCGGCTGGCATATGGTCAGATCTTATGGAGCCACTCAGCCACCATACGGATCCGCCCTCTGATCCTATGTTTGAAGCTTTTAATCGGCTCCTGGCCGGCTTGCCACTGAAGAAAAGAAGTGATGTATCAAAATTCGTTAAGAAACTCGATGAAATTCCTGAGATTTCTTTGCCTCCGGAGACCCCCATACAAGTAGCTCTGTCTCTGGTGGATCGTGGACTCATTGGCCAATTCATGGGACTCTGGCCCTCTCTGAAAACTACTGAGCAATGGGTTAATAGGAATTGGGTGCCTCTGATTAATCAAAGTGTAACCTCATACTTTTTAGGGCGAGGGTACTTTCTCTTCGAATTTACCTCCAAAGAAGATAAAGACCTGATCTTCCGAAATGGGCCGTATTTCATGGGTCCTCAGGGACTCTATCTGAACAAATGGACCCTGGACTTTGATTTGGTGGTTGATGTTCCCAAAGCTATTCTAGTATGGGTTCGCCTCCCAAATCTACCAGTACACTGCTGGAACTGAGACTCCTTGAAGCACATTGGAAACTCCCTCGGAAAATTCATAGATCGGGCAAGCAACAAGGATTAGTACGACTGTGCCAGGATCTGTGTAGAGGTAGATCTAGAGGTGGGACTACCAGAGGCAATCAAAATCCAAGTCGGTAGTCGGTCTCATGTGCAGATCTTGGATTATGAACAGGTTCCATTCAAATGTAGGAAATGTCACGTTTATGGGAACTTTGCCAGAAACTATCCGACCAATACAGAGCCAGAGAAAGGGAATGAAGAGGGTTGGAACCAAGTCAAGCGAGCAAGAGACAATCACAAGGGGCAGAAACAGGGTGGATCCTCTGGCAAAGGCAATCCCTAGGTTAATGTCCAGCGTCCCCCTCCCAAAAATATGCAAGAAAATAAATTTGACCCTCTAAGCCAGCCGACAAAAGACACACTAGAGGTAGAAATCCAAAAACCAGTCTCTCCAAGTAAAGATACTCCCTCAGCTTCCCCCAAAGAAGTTGAAAATCCCAAAGGCATGGCCTTAGAGGATGAGGAAGATGAGCAGGAAACTGATGAGACAGAAGAAGAAGGAGAAATAGGAGAGTCCCAAACCTCAGTAAGAAGATCTACAAGAGGCCGTAAAACAGATAAAGAAAAAGGAGAGCAGCAGACCTACAAAGACAAGCTTCAGGGCAGCCAGCCAACCTTGGAAAAACTGCTAGCCTCAAAGTCCAAGGTGTTGCAAAATCAGCCCCAAGGCTCCAAGGGAGCCCACCAGAAATATAAATAATGAAGTTCATCTCCTGGAATTGCAGAGGTATGGGGAGTAAAGTTAAGGAAGAAGCAATAAGAAGCTTAATAAGAACAGAAGCTCCAGACATACTTCTCGTCCAGGAGACCAAGCTGGAAGACAAAGTCTTCCTGCAAGCAAGCAAAAATCTGTGGTCCAAAAGTGAAGCAAGAGCAATCTCTGCTAGGGGTGCCTCGGGAGGGATCGGTACATTATGGAATTCCAATAAATATGCAGTCATATTTGAAGCGAGCAACATGCACTGGTTGCTGCTAAAACTGCAGAATTTGGACACAAAGAAAATCTTCATCCTATTCAATGTATACTCACCAGTCAACATCCGGGAGAAAAAGGATTGCTGGGACACTATAAGAAGATAGGCAGACTTGACAAACCTGGTAAATACAATCATTGCTGGAGACCTCAACCTCACCCTCCATTCAACTGAAAAAAGGGGAGGAAATGCAGTCTGAGATTCGGCACGAGAATGGGTGGAGGATCTTTTGCAAGATTGGGACTTACTGGACATCAAGCCCTCATCAGGTAAGTTCTCTTAGTCAAACAAAAGAGTAGGTCCTGGACATATTGCTGCCAGGTTAGATAGATTTTTCATTCAAAGCTCTTTCCTGTTACTTGGTTTAGAACCTAGAATGCACATTCTTGCTAGCAGCGTCTCGGATCATAAGCCTATAAATTTAGAGCTCCTTGCCCATCTAGATCTAGGAGCTATTCCCTTTTGGTTTAGCCCCCTTTAGCTTAAGGAGCCTCTTTTCATGCAAACAGTCAAAGATTGCTGGAGCCAGCCTGTCAAAGGTTCACCCTTCTTCATCTGGGAGGAAAAGCTCAGAAGGGTAAAAGGAGCTCTAAAACGCTGGGCCAAAACCTTGTCCAATCCTACAACAGAAAGGAAATCCATCAAAGACTCTCTTGCCTCTCACCAAACCCACATGGAGAGGACTATTTTCACAGAGGAGATGATAGATCAAGAAACTCAGCTGCAAGAGAGATATCATAAGGCCTGTTTAGCTGAAGAAGAATATTGGAGATTAAAGTCATGAAACCTTTGGCTCAAAGCAGGGGACAGGAACATGGGTTTCTTCCACAAGCAGGCCCAAGCCAGGAAATGCTTCAACACCATTTCTGAGATCAAGGAAGATAATGGCATGCACAAGGAATTCGCAGACATTAAGAAAGCAACCTTCTCTCATTTCCAAAACTTGTACAGTGATGATCAAGAGTCTTTCCATCACCAAGAGCTGTTAGACATTATCCCTCAATCTATCTCTCCTCGTATGAACGGGATCCTAGAGGCCAAAATCACTAAAGAGGAAGCTAAAAAGGCTCTCTTTGACATGGACCTGGACAAGGCCCTGGGGCCAGATGGCTTCTTCGCCCAGTTCCTCCAAATCTATTGGTCGATTGTCGAAAAGGACCTTCTTAAAATGATACAAAAGTCTCAAAATGCATAGAAAATAGGCGGCAGCACAAATTCTGCCTTCTTAGCCCTCATACCAAAGGAAAAAGGGGCCAACAACTTCAACAAATTCCGCCCAATCTCATTATGCAACATTGGGTACAAAATAATCACCAAGGTCATTGCAAATAGACTGAAGCCCATCTTGCTTAGAATAATTCCGGAAAATCAAGGAGGCTTCATCCAGGGAAGGCAGATCGTGGAAAACTACACTCTCATCCAAGAGGCAATACATTCAAGTCTTCTTCGAAAGGAACAAGGTATGGTGATCAAACTCAATTTAGCAAATGCCTTTGATCGAGTAAATCATAGATTTCTTTTAAAAGTCATGTGCAGGTTTGGTTTTGGTGCAAATTTCATAAAATGGATCTGGGCATGCATCTCAGAGCCGTGGATTGCCCCCTTGTAAATGGAAGAGCCACTGAATTTTTCAAAGCCTCGAGAGGACTTAGGCAGGGGTGTCCTCTCTCCCCCCTGTTATTTGTCATTCAAGCCTCAGTTCTCAGCTTCCTGCTAGATAAAAAGATGCAAGACCAAGAAATTAATGGGCTGTGTATCGCTAGAGGGATTAAAAACATAAACCATGCGTTATTCACGGATGATACCCTTATATTAGGCACCACCTCTCTTTCCTCTGCCTCCAAATTTAAAGTTGTGCTGGACAAATTCAGTGAGGCCTCAAGTAGCACTGTAAATAAGAATAAATGTCACATCTTCAGCTGGAATACTTCGCCCAGAACTCTCTCTGCTATTTCAAGATGCTTGGGCTATGCCGCCTCTTCTTCATGGACCTCGTTCAAATACTTGGGCCTTCCTGTTTTCCATAAGAGACACTCAATCAAAGATTGGCTTCCCCAGCTTGAGAAATTCAAGTCCAAAATTCAAGCCTGAGGCTTTTCTTGGCTCAACGCTGCTAGAAAAGCAGTCCTAATAAAATCCGTGCTCTTCAGCCTCCCTCTATTTCAATTTACTGGGCTTCTCGCTTCAGCGTTCATATTAAAAAAGATGGAAGAATTCATGTGCAAGTTCTTTTGGAAGGGCGGAAAATAGAATGAAAAAAAGATTCCCCTCATTAGCTGGGAAACCATTTCCAAGCGTCTGTGGGAGGGTGGACTAAACTTCAAAAATCTCAGTCAGCAAAATGTGACTATGGCAGCCAAGATCGTCTGGAGGATCATCGCACCCAAGCCAGGTTGGGCCCAATTGGCTCTCTGGAAAAAGTATTTCAGAGGCCCACGCAAAAGCTGTTTAGAAAATGTGACTCAGCTGCCAAATTCGTCTTTCCTCAAATTCTATACTAAAGCGGCTTCCTTGATTAAAGAACACTCCTTCTGGATCCCAGGAAATGGGTAAAATCAATATATGGACTGATAGAATTATGAACAGGGAACCAATTAAAGACAGAGCCGCCTTAACAGATTTGCATTGCTGGATGAATAGTGAAGGGCTGAGCTCGTTGTGGGACATTTCCCATTGGAGCGACTTCACATGGGAAGGCTGGAAAAGAATTGCGATTCCAGCTCAGTTGAATAATGAATGGACTGCGCTATTGGATCTTCTACATGGCCTGGCTCCCACACATATGAAGAAATCAGATATGAAAGGATGGGGGTTGAAGGAAAGCAGATACGATGTCTCCAAAGGTTACTCCAAGTTGACTGAGAAGCCACACGCCCCCCCAGACCCAGCACCGTGGCAGGGAGTCTGGCATGTCCCTTCTTGGCCCAAAATCGATTTCTTCGCTTGGCTCCTTTGCCACAATAAAATTCTAACTTATGACATGCTACAGAGGAAAGGCTTTCATGGCCCCTCCAGATGCCCGTTGTGCACAGAAAACGAAGAAACAACATTACATCTAATGCTTGAGTGAAATTTTTCCAAACAGATCTAGGCCTCCCTTATCAACAACTTGGATCCCAATGTCCTTCTACCAAGCTCTATTGTGGATCTCTTCTCAAATTGGACAAATAAATACTCCGGACAGCCTCCAAAAACCAGGTTATCAAATCTGCATGGGCCATCCTTCCAAAGATCATTTGTTGGCAGATATGGCTTGAACGGAATAGAAGAATTTTCAGAAATGCTATCCAGAACCATAAGGTCTTATAAATCAAAATTAAAAGCCACATAAAGGAGTGTTTGACAGAAATAAAAGATGACTCCAACCTCAGCCAATAGGAAATTGACTGGGGTTCATCCCTAGATCTGTAATTTCAACCAGCAGCCAGAATCATTCCTACTCTTAAAGACTAGCAAATAAGGAGACCTGAAACTGAATTCCATGACTGGCTCAAATCGCACTCAAGACACTCTCTCTTCTTTGATGGAGCAGCAAAGGGCAATCCAGGCATAGCAGGAGCAGGAGGTGTTGTTGTAAATCCATTGGGAGAAAAAATTCACTCCTTCTCTTGGGGACTTGGCCATGCTTCCAGCATTCAAGCTGAGGCTTTGGCCCTCTTCCAAGGCCTAAAGACCCTCAAAGAACTAAACATAAGGGAAGCTATTGTGGTAGGCGACTCGCAGGTCCTTATAAACGCAATGATCTCCAACTCCCCAGCGTTGGATCTTAATATAGCTACACTAATATCTAGAATTAAAGGCCTGGGAAACGCTTTCCAGAAGCTGAATTATTTCCACGTGTTGAGAACCCACAACAAACAGGCGGACAAGGAAGCCAACAAAGTAGTCCTTCTTTCTGCCGGGGTCAAGATAAAAGACGAAGAAGAAACATGGGAACCTATCCCATAAGCTGCTTTTTGTCATGTTCTTCTGCCTGATTCTAAACAAATTTGTTTGTATCTTCAAATGGGGGAATATCTCTGAAATTGAAAAACTAGAATCCTTATCAAAGGAAAAGACTTCAAGATTTAACAACATTCTCATTCTTATCAGAGAGATGCACCAAGACATAGAAGTCTTCAATGTAAACAGATTTTCGGATTCCAAGCCAGGATGAATATAAATACCCCATAACCGTTCCTGTAACAAAAAAAAAAAAAAAAAAAAACAATTGTTGATCACGGTTCACCGTAGAGACATTGATAAACCATTACGACCATGTTTGACGATGGTAGAGCATGCTTGACCATGGAAGATCATCGATGAGCATCGTTGATCATAGTAGACAATGGTTGACATTGATTGATTGGATTCCACTATACTTGATGATATTTAATTTTATTAATTTATTAACAATTTTTATTAATTTATTAAGTAGTTAATTAATAATTTAGTTACACTAATTTTTTATAATAATTAATATTATTAATCTAAACCTTATTAAATTAATATGGACTCTTATAAACAAAAGCCATAGTTTCTGTGGAAATATTCTCCCATATCTTATAAATAATTGTTAATCAAAACCATATGTGAAAACGAATAAATACATTTGCAATAAGGTAACATAATTTCATCTTTTTAATGTAATAGTTTCATTGAATGAATTTTGAATTTTCCAAAGAAAAATAATTAAAGATAAAAATTTTATATAGAATTTTAAATAAAGTTGACTAAAAAACGTTTTAAAATGTTCTAATACTATATTATTAAAAAATTTTATTCATTGTAATATAATTATCAGTTATAATAATATAAATGTATAGAGATATATCAACCACATTTACTAATATGGTTGTGCTAATTACATTGGAGTTTATAAATTATATGATCATCTTTATTTCAATGGAACATTTTCAATACCTAATAAAAAAAACCTGTGGACTTATTATAACAAGGTTCGTTCATCCCATCTCTATTTTAGTGAAATATTTTCTAAGATTTCATTTTTTTTAAATGTGGACTTATTTGATAATAAGATTTATTAATCTATTTAAATTTTAGTCTAAATCGCCCACCTAAAGAATGAACACCCAATATGTTTGTTTTATAATTTATTTGACAATGAGTTAAATGACTTCCTATTAGATATGATAGTGAGGATAATAACATGAGATATTTCTTTACAAACATGTAATGTGTAAGTTATAAGCCATTAAGAAAGGTCATTAATAAACATTCAATGCAAAAAAAAAATTGTTATAAATTTTATGTTATTAAATTTAAAACTAATTATTAAATATTTTTATATAGATTTTTGAAAAAAAAATCGGTGAAAATCATATCATAATTCATTTGTCAACACATTTCAAACCAATTCATGTTACATAAATTATTATTGGTTTAACAGTAATACACATAATTCCAATGATTATCAAATTATATTACATTGCATTAAACTAACCTAACATCAATGTGTTTATGCCATGATTCCAAGAACGTGTGGTTCGAATTATTTTTTTTAAATCAACAAAATTGTGAAATAATATATTATTTTTGGTGATGTAGCGTAAAGTGAATCCCGTGATGATAAAGTAATGGCCGGCCGAATCCATTTTCGACGGATTTGAAATAACTTTAGATAAATATGTTAACTTTAGAAAGATTAAAATTTTTACAATATAAATTAAATGCGTTTGAAGGGTTCTAAATATAACATAAAGTTTTAAATTTTAACTTTTTAGGTTTGTATATAATTTAAATGCTTTAAGTTAGTAATATAATATAAAAGTTTATAGGTTTACAATATAATATAAACTTTCTAGGTTTTTAGGGTTATAAAGTCTCTAGGTTTTAAATGTTTTAGGCTTTAACGTTTTATATTATAGTATAAATATTTTATAATGTTTTTTTAAGGTTTATAATATAAAGTTATGTTAGTTTAGTTTTCTAATAATAGTAATTTTTAGGTTTGAATATTAGATTTTAGTATTAAGTTTAATATAATATTTAATAATAGTAAGTGTAGGTTTAATAGTAATAATATTAATTTTGGATTTAATAATTATTGCTCGGAAAGGCGCTCTATAATTTAGTATGGGAGAGATACCATGTAATGTTATATTTAAAAATAGTAATGAAAAAATAAATTAATGTTGTTCATAATTAAAACACTTCGATTTGCACTTTAATTCTACATAACTTTATATAAAGATATAAAGTAATAGAAAGAAAAAATAAAATATTACTTTTTAGTATGAGGAAGAAATGTAATTTCTTCACTACTTGTAGACATATGGTGATAGAATTGCAACTGCTCAAGAAATTTTAATTTAAATCAAGAGACACAATTCTACTCTACTATTATGTGAACATTAATTCACAATTTAGAACAACAATCTCATACATGAAATACGAAATAACAGAGATTCACAATATTTTTCTAAGGGAAAACAATTACTAAAAACTCCTTAAGCATGCTTGCATTAAACGAGATGAATAAAGATGTATTACAATTGTTATCTCTGTTTGGGCTCAACCTGTAAGTGAATAACTTATCTCTTTGCTCAATGAGAAGCTTTGACCCAGAATTAATCAAATTATGCCTAATCTTGAGCCCCTATTTCATTGTGAAAACCTTGAGGAATTAGGCCCTTATTATTTAGGAATTTTCCTCCAATTGATTACGCAATTCCCAACGTTGGTCATTTGACTACATGCAACCCCTGTACACTTAAGACTAGTCTACAACTGATGTTACACTGCCTTGGAATCTCCACCACATCTGGGGAACTCGAATTATCTGCTTGCGCTAGCTATTTTCAGATGACTGATCAGTTAAGTGGATGATCACCGAGTTAGACTATTGTTCCACTGCACAATTGATCTTCCACTAGTTCCTCCAATTGCTAGAACTAGTTTAAGTGAACTCAATTGGATATAACTGAACTGAATTACTAAAATTTATCAATCACACATGATTAACTAAACTCCAAGCCATATAACTGAAATTTACTGAGCTAACTCAATGAAAAGAGCCATGCCACACAATTTAACTACTTCCAAATTTTTTGTTGATGTGGAAACTCAAATTTTCTCAATTTGACCAAGGCAAAGTCAAATTGAGACTTTCTTGCTGCACTTCTCAACACTCCCTCGCAACAAGAAAGGGATTATCAACCACCCCTATCCTAGACATGTGCAACTCAAACTTACCTCTTGACAAGGCTTTTTTCAAGATGTCATCATCTTGTTCCTTTGTTAGAGTGTATTATAGTAACACTGTCCGCCTCTACTCAAAGCCTTGTAAATGATGATACCAGATATCTATATGTTTGGATTGATCATGAAATAACAGATTCTCAAAGAGCTTAATGAAACTATGATTATCATAGTAGATCACATTTGGATCCATCATCTGACAAACAATCCCACAAGTATCTTTCTCATCCAGATCACCTCACACATTGTTTGACTTGAAACCATGCATTCTGCTTCTGTCGAGCTAAGCGCCACATATCATTGCCTCTTGTTGTACCAAGAAATTGTTTTGGACCCAATGCTAAAAATTCCATGTGATATAATATTTTGGTCGAATGGAGCCACACAACTTCACTCCCTTTATTCATTTGTACCATAATCCATCTTGGGTAGTGCCTTTGAGGTACCGTAAGACATGCTTGGTTGCCTTCCAATATAATTTTGTTGGCCTAACCATAACTTGGATTAGCTAGTTGATTGCATAACACATATCTGGTCGTATGTTCACAAGATACATTAGTCAACCCACTAATTGTCGGTAAATGGTAGCATCCACCTCTTCACTTGAATTGGTAGTCTCGTTCCTCCAGTTGGTCACTAGAGGTATCTCCATGAGCTTACACTCTCCATGCAGAATCTCTGCAATATCTTAGTGGCATACTTTCCTTGAGACACAAATAATTCCCTATTGCCTTGCCATACTTCTAGCCCAAGGAAGCAGTGCATGAGACCATATCCTTCATCTCAAATTCCCTGGCAAGATCCTTCTTGAAAGAGCTTATCAACTTCTCATCACTAGTTAATATTAAATCATCAACATATAAAACAATGATAAGAAATTTAACTTCCACCAAAATGTGATAGAGGTTCGCATCTGCTTCACTTTTGGTGAAGCCCAAACTAGTGAGATAACTATTGATCCTAGTGTACCAAACATGGGGTGCCTATTTGAGACCATACAATTCTTGCATGAGAATGCACACATGAGACTCCTAATCAAATGTCTCAAAACCTTCTGGTTGCTCGATGTACACCTCCTCCTTAATAACACCATTGAGAAATGTTGTTTTTACATCCATCTGGCGGATCTTCCATGCCATTTGTGCAGTTAGTACAAGCATTGATCTAATGGATGAATATATTGGCATAGGAGCAAAGATTTCCTCATAGTTAATTCCCTCAAATTGAGAGAATCCTTTGGCCACAAATCTGGCCTTATACTTCTCTATGCTTCCATATTTTACATGCTTAACCTTGAATATCCATCTTTAACCCACAAGTGATTTATTTGTCGGTCTTGGGACCACTTCCCAAACGTTCTTCATGATGGATTCATATTCTTCCACCATTGCATCAACCCAAATAGGTTTCTCAATTTCTTCCTCAAAAGAGGATGGCCCAGTCTCTACAAGCTCAATCATTAAAGCCATGTAGCTAGTGTACATCTAAGATGACCTCCTTTTCCTACGCAAATTTCAAGGAGATCCCACATTCTCCCTCGCATCCTTCACTAATCTATCAACTTGCCCAGTTCTTTTTTTCCTTCTCTATATGGTTCTGCATGAGTGGATGTCTCCACTCTCTGCTCCTTTATTTGTGGTTTCTCCACAAATTCTTGAGGCTCCTCCTTCGGATCTAAAAGCTCCTCTTCTAGTGGGATATGAAGCTCCCTCTCAAGAGAGCAACACATTATTTTATCCTCATCAAAATTTACATCCCTGTGCACAATTTTCATTATGAGGGAAGGTAAGTGCACATGGTAATTGTGTGGATTTTTGGTGTAGCCCACAAAATCCCCCAAATCTATTGTTAGCTCAAGATTCTTCCTCAAATATTTGGAGACATGGTAGTAAATAGAGCATCCAAAAATATTGAAGTGAGACACATCTAACTTTCTCCCTGAGAAAGCCTCCTCCATTATAATCATACCAAGAATCTGATTATGACTTCCATTCTGCAAGTAGACTATTGTGTTACATGCTTTTTCCCACAAATGTAGTGGTATGCCTTAGTCATGTAGCATAGCTCTCATAGATCCAACAATGCTATGGTTCTTTCTCTCAGCTACCCATTTCTGTTGTGGGTTGTAGGGTGCTATCAACTCTCTTCGAATGCCTTCTTTTACACATAACTCCTTGAAGTCATTTGAAACATACTCACCTCCATTGTTGCCCCTAAGAGCCTCCCCTTTGTGCTAGTCGCTTTCTCAATTAGTGCCTTGAATTATACAAACTTGGAGAATATATCATCCTTCTTCCACATGAAGAAGATCCAACACTTACTTGAGAAATCATTAATAAAAGTGACAAAATATGTGTGTCTAGAAATGGTGGCTATCGAGAGAGGTCCATAAACATAAAAGTGGACTCTTTCCAATATTACATGTGCTTTGTTGTCTCGATCATGGAATGCATATTTCACATACTACCCCAAGGTACAACATTTGCAGACATCATGTTGCTCAAGTGCTCCTTTAGGGAGGCCAATGGTTATTTGCTACACAATTTTTAGGGCACCATGATGCAAATCGTCCAATATCTCATTCCAAAGTTCATCGACATCATGACTCTGCACTTTCTCTACCTTACACAACCTTCCACATCCATCTTGTACAAATTATTCACACAAACTCCGATATGCTTCACTTGTCTAGTGGCTATGTGTCTGAGGAATACTTTCCCTTTGATGAAGATCACATCATAACCATGGTCATCCAAAACCACTACAAAAATGAGATTCTTCTTTAGGCCTAGAACAAACATGAAATATTTTAGGCGAAGGGGTATCCCAACTCCCTCTGAAAGGTTATTGTACCAATCCCGATAGAATTGTGCCTTCCGTCATCCACCATGTCAATATCCATATGGATATCATTCTCCTCCAGGTCATTGAAAAAATCACTACACCCTGTCATGTGGAAGAAGGCACTAGAATCCAAGTACCACACATTCCCCATCACAGTGCTGGCCATGCATGTGATAAGGGTGAAGTCTAGCTCAAACTATGACACTAATGCCTCACCTGTTGCTCCTCCTGATTTATTCTTGCGAGAGTTTTTTGTGCACACTTTGTACCATAGTCCCTAAATTCATGATAATTGAAGCATTTTATTTTTAGATAAGTCTTTCTCCTTTCTCACTTGGCTAGATTTTGGTTTGCTTTGAGATTTCTTCCATTTTCCCTTCTTTCCCTTTCCAACCAATGAAATTTTTTCTTCATCCTCGCCGTTGGATGAGGTTCCATTAATGGTATTCTTCCTGATCTCTTCTTGTACCACATTGGGTCAGAAGTGTTCCCAATTCAGTAATTTCTCCCTCCCATTCACCGAGTCTTGGTAGTTATGTCAGCTTTTGGGAAGGCCTAGAAGAGCTAGGCTCACCAGGTCATCTTCTACAACATTGACACCAACCCCTCCAAGATCATCACAAACTTGTGTAAATATACTAAGATACTTTAGAATAGTGTCATTCGTATGCATCTTGATATTTCGAAGTTTGCCTTTGAAGTCCAGTTTCCTGTGGTCACTATTATTCTCGAATAGATCTATCAGTGCCTTCCACACTACGAAAGGAGTTTCTTCCCATGGACATTTGAGATAATGTGGTCTCACACTCACTCCAATATTATTCTCCTTGCCTTGGCTACATATTTCTTCCATTGGACTAGGTTCTGTGGATCAAATGCCCGTGTTTTTTCAATATATTCCTTGACATATTCTAGCAATTCGTTGTCATCAAGCACTACCTCCATGTGATCTTTTGATGCAATGAAATTCTAGTTGCCTTCCAAGGCATACTCTAATATCAGCCCATTGAAGGTCATTTTCCCAACTTTGAAGAGATCCTGCTACACTGAAGTTGTGAATTTGAACCTCGTGAGAAACAACTTTGAAATTTCCATTCTAATGTGAATCCTACTTTGATACCATGTAGAAATATGATGATAGAATTGCAGACGCACAAGAAATTTTAATCTAAATCAAGAGACGTAATTCTACTCTACTATTTTGCAGGCATTAATTCATGATTTTTAACAACAATCTCAGACATGCAATAAGAAATAACACACATGCACAATACTTTTCTAAGGGAAAGAAACTACTAAAAAACCCTTATTCTTGCTTTCATTAAATCAAATGAATAGAGATGTGCTACAATTTCTAGCTCTATCTGATCTCAACCTACAAGTGCATAACCTATCTCTGTACTCAATGAGAATCTCTAACCCAAACTTACTGAATTTTTGCCTTAGCTTGAGTGTAACAACCCTGGTAAAAATTCCATGTAATAAAAGTTAATAAAGGAAAAATAATAACCGTGGTTGATGGGACACTTATTCCAAGTTGAATGTTGAGCAAAACATCCTAGTGAGTGTTCATTTGGTTTATTATGGCTAAGGAAATTGGCAAAGGAAATGACTAAGTCTTTGGAAAGGAAAAATGGCATTTTGGCACATTTATTTATGAAGATAATGGAAATTAGGAGGAAAGGAAGGTGAAAGGTCACAAGTTGCATGTGAGGAAGAAATTGAAGGAAAATAATTGAAAATGAAGAAAATAGAGGCATCATTGATAAAAAGGCACCTGAGGATCAATTTGTAACCTTTTCTCAGTTCATTTTTGGATCTATCTCATTATTTTGTCTCTATCTCCCTCTCAATCTTGGATACAAATTTTCCTTGGAGCACTTTTGCATTGGATCAAGAAAGGCAAAGAAGGCAATAGGAAGGAAGGAGCAAGCAAGGAAGAGTAGGGTCAAGCAGCTATAACAATATTCTTTGTAGGTATCGAATTGCATGTGTATTTTCCTTGCCATATTTGGCATGCATAGTATTGCATGTGGTTCTTTTGTTTTTATGGCACGGGTTTTTCCAGGTGTGACAATGTTTTCAGCCTAGCCTTTCCATTTTCGAATAGTCATGGTGTGATGGGGTTCTCATGTTTTGGTTGAGCTAGATTGCCAAATGGATTTGAAGCTGAGTGAGGTGGATCTCTAAATGATAGAGCACATGTCATAATGGTCCTTGAATAGAACTGTGGATCATGGTAAAGCCACTGGCTTAGTAACCCCTGATCCAGACTGTGGTTTGCAGTAAATCCAGGATCGTGTTTACTCGGTGGGCCTAGGAATCGTTGTCGGTGAATGACAAGATATATGATAAAGCCAAGGGGTGTATTTTTTTCCATTAGGACTAATAATCCTGGGTTGGGATATGCGAAAAATCCTAGAGAGTGGGTCTTGGTTTAAGGCTAGTGATTGGGTGGAGATCATGGTAAAGTCTGTTATTACATGTTTATTGTGTTGGCCTAGTGATCTAGGATGGATTACAGTAAATTATGGTTTCTATTGATGAGGGTGAGGTGGTTTAGCCTCGGGATGCCCTGGTTGGTTCTTTTGGTTTGAGTGCCACATTCATGCTTGGAATATGGAACAAGGGCATACGGATGAAGATATATTTGGCTCAGCCATTCTATGGTCGAGTAGAACGTGGTAGTC
Organism: Pinus taeda; assembly: GCA_000404065.3. Taxonomy (NCBI): domain Eukaryota; kingdom Viridiplantae; phylum Streptophyta; class Pinopsida; order Pinales; family Pinaceae; genus Pinus; species Pinus taeda. The sequence continues at coordinate 27,524 of APFE031738351.1, read as the reverse complement.
CCATCCCAGGTTTGGATTTTGCATCATTAATATGAGTTTATTTCTCCTTGTATTTCCATGAGTATTATATTGGTTTATATGTGGATCATATGGCTGTGATTTCCTTGGTATTTATGTTGTTATTATGTTGGTTATGTATATGTTCTATTAAAGTGGCTATATATGGCTCTCATCATGTTTTTACTTGCAAATGAATGAATAATGTATCTATGACCTAATAGATGATAATGCAGCAAATGATATAAAGAAACAACCTTCCTAGGGATTCTCAAATAAGTATGAGACCTCTATGCTTAAATATGTTGTTTACTCCTATAGATTACCTATTGGTGATATGTTTGACGAAATTCCTGTCATGGCTAGTAGGGGTCTGGGTAACGACTTGTTCAACTATTTACATTTGCATCATTGTTTCTCTGTTATCTTTCTGTTCTGAAGGTATCATTCAATTCTGGGAAGTAACCTAGCCTTTAGACTTGAAAAAGTGGCTTAAATCCCAGGGACGTTGGCACAACACTCAGAAAAATAGTCCCTGGACATTGGAATGCCTTAGCATGAGAGCATCTAGAGCCCCCTGGGTGTTGCCATGTCCATAATTGATTCAGGTGGCTCCAGACACATGTAGAAGTCCTAGAGGACTTGGAAAGGGTCAAAATTCAAAGTGTTCAGAATGCCGCCAAACTATCACTAGATTGAAGTGCTCGTAACCTTGGTTCCAACGATGTGAACGGCACTCAAATTCGAGCTCATATAAGGGAGAAAGATCTAGTCAAATTTTTGGTCAAAGTTGCGCAATGGGCCAAGTTTAAGTATCCTACAAATTGATTGAGTCCTGGACATGGAATCTAGCTCCCAAAAATGAGCGAAAATATGGCCTCTTTAAATTGTCTAATATCCCTTATTTTAAAAAGATTTGAAAATAACTTATATATATATATAATATAGTATATGATATATATATATAGTAGTATGTATATATATTATATATAATATATACATATATTAATATATACATTAGTACATACATATATATATATATATATATATATATATATATATACAATAATAATACATATATAATAATACATATATATATAAATATATATATATATATATATATTATATATATATATATATATATATATATATATATATATAATATATATATATATATATAAAATGGGGTGGCGGGCCATGATCCCCACCACCCCCATCACACCCAAATCATAACATTAAACAAATTTTTAATTAAAAAAAGGCTGACGGGCCATGACCCCTGCCAGCCCAACCAACCGTTATAACACATTTAAAATGAAACAGGGTGGGCAGGTGATGAGCCCCAAATTGGGTAACTTATTGGGCTCATTTGGCCTAATTATCCTTATTCAGTCCTTGTTCAATCCTTCATTTTTCATAGCTTATGCATTATTTTTCAGTATGTTTATGTCATTTTTACAAATAAGGGTAGTCACTCTTCCTAGGTGGCTAACACATGCTTATTTCAGGTTTTTTGACACATGTTGGAGCAAAACCAAACAATCATGGGCTAGAAGACAGCCAAGCTTGAGGTGAGGATTTGTAGGGGGGTTGTCTATGAAATTAAATAGCCCCTCCTCGGGATCTCCACCCCCAACTCTGAGCTCCAAAGGCCACCAAAACCGGATCTAGAAGGCAACCAAGCAGATTTTGGAAGGGACTGTCTACTCACAGTTTGGACAGCCAAGTCCCATAGATTTAGGAGGCCAGCTAGGGCCCTCGTGGTGTATAAATGTTAAGGCCTCAACCTTTGTAAGGGACTTTTGAAACCATTGCATATTTTGCACTACAGTGCTGTTAGCTTTAGCTTGTTCTCTTGTAGCCATTTTGGCATAACTCTTGACTTATGACTATCTTCTGATAATGAGAAGCAGTCCGATTTTATATCAACTCTAATTTTTTTATAGGATCCATATCTCTCAGGGTTGGGCCCAACCTGAGAGCCCGGGGCTTCCTTTTCGTACTGTTATCTTTCCTTTATGCATCGTTGTTTTCCTTTTATGCATTTGAAACGTATTTCTGTTAGGCAGATCTAGTTGTGTTGATTAAATAGGTCACTGTTTATGAATAGAATTGCTTCAGATGTTTAAAATAGATTGGTAGGATAATAACAGGAAAAAATCTCCAGAAAAGGGTCAACAACACTTTCGGTTTCACCTCATCCTTACTGGATTAGGGGCTGGAATTGAAGTAACCGTGCTGTCCCAACAAAAACACTAGTTTTCTTTACCATGCAATCCATAGTGTACTGTTTCCATTTGCATAAGTTGGTTATGCATTTAGATCTTTGAAATGTTTCATTGCATAGTTGATATACATGGTTCTCTTTCAAAAAAAGCTGTTGTTAATTTATTTTAATGTCAGTTAGATTAGATTAGCTAGAACTTTGAGTATTTGTAAGAATTTGTGGATCCAGTTGAATGTACACCGTGCAGGGCATCCCTACCACTCTTTCATCCATCTAAGCTTCATCAAAGCCATCTGTTCCCTCTCCTAGCTATGTCCCTCATCTCACATCTGTCCGTTGCCCACGTAACCCTACCTTTTTGTGCAATTATTGTTTCAGCCTTCTTTGAGCCAAGTCATCCTTCTACACCTTCTCACCACTCCATCCACCATTCCCTGGGTCACTCTAGGCCCCTATCCTACCTCCATATCCATTCAGGCATCTTCCCTCACTCACCCATCCTCTAAAATCCAATTTTTAAACATCCTATAGAAATTTATGAACATCCTGTAGAAATTCCTGAACATCCTGTAGAACCCTTGCAGATTTCCTGTAGAAGCTCACAAATGAGGTTTCTTGATAGCCAAACTTTGTGAAATTCTCTGGAAGGGTGTTAGGGACTCCTTAGACCCTCTCTGAACCTTCCCAACCTTTTCCAAGCATTTCTCCTCCTTGATCCACCCCTGCACAGTAAAGAACAGTGAAAGCATATGCATGATGAAATTGATGATTTAATCAAAAATACAAAAAGATGTTTTCTTAGGATAGAGGTAGTCTAGACACATGTATTTTACCTTCATAGAAGTAATGGCATCTCTTTCAGTAGTTTTCATTGTCATCTTTGCATCAGTAGGACTAGCTGGTAGAATTAGGGTTTGCTAGGGTTTGCGCTTTCCTTTAGTTTTCCAATCTCTTTCTCGCAAATAGATTAGCTTTCTTCGAGTTAGCTTCCATCCATCAATTAAAAAGCTTCTTCTAAGAGCTCACAGAAGTTAGCTTAAGCCCCTAGCGGACTTGTGCCAGCTGACCAAGTGACAATTGTGACAAGAGCTAGTACTTGTGCATACAGCACCATCGCTTCCAAGTTTGTTACGAACTACTGGGTTGATAAAAGTAAAGAAGGGAGTCCCAGGAGTTGCAGCATTATTGCTGCAATACTGAAGCCCACCATCTTTTTGGTGCTGTTGCCGGGGAAGCGTCAGAGTATTGGTGATTGTTGCTTTTCTTCTATTTTCTCCTACAACCTTCTGCTAAGTAGTTTATTTCATTTCCATTCTGCAATTTCATTTTCGCAAAAGTAGAGTAGACATTTCCCACTTTCATAGATTAGCATTTCAATTCCGTAATTTCAATTCTGCAATCTTATCTTAACATTTCAATTCCGCAATTTCAATTCTGCAAGCGTAGCTTAGCATTTCAATTTTGCAATTTCAATTCTGCAAAGTAGATTAGTCCTTTCCTGCTTTCATTTCAATTCCGCATTTTCATTTCAGCAAGATAGTTAGTTGCAGTTCAATCAATTTTAGTTTTGCAGGTACCAGAAGAAAAAAAAACAAAAGCAATCAAAAGTATTTCCATTTCATGCCTCGTAGGAACAGAGATAAAACCAAAAAATTCTTACCCAACACCCCCACCACATCACTGAGTCAACCTTCTCTCTTCTCTGGTGACAGTGATCCAGAAGAACATATAGGTGAACCTCCTGAGATATACGAAGATCCTATAACAGAAGAAGAGTTAGAGAACACTCCATCTGAAGCCATGGCTGAAAATCGAAACGGTAGAAGAGAAGATGAGAGAATAGAGGGTGCCTTTCCTATCCAAGAGACCAATGGAGACATGAAAATGAAAAACATAAGTCCCTTCGCTTTACCTCACTTCCATGGATTGACTAAGGAAGACCTTGATACCTTCCTGTTTGAGTTTGCTGTCCTTTGTCGAACTTATGACTATGCTGAGGATGAGCAAAAATTGAAACTCTTTCCCTCTACCCTCAAGGACGCAACATTACACTGGTTCATGGGGTTACCTGGAAACAGTATCACCACTTGGGCTCAGATGCAACAAGCTTTCAATGCCAAATACCGAGACTACTGTAGGTCCAAGGAAACTAAGGGAGAAATCTTTTGGATGACCATGGGAAGCGATGAGTCTTTAGAAGATTACGAGGAAAGTTTCCAACTCAGTTATAAACAGGCCAGGTGCACACTTGACTCGGAATCTCTGAAGTTGGTTATGCTTAGAGGAGTCCCTGAAGACCTTCTGGACACCCTTCACATGCTGGCTGGAGGAGACATCTACCAACTACCTTATGAGGACATAAAGATCGTGTTTAGAAACCATTCTAGGGCGGCCCGGAAGAGAGGTAGGGGGAATCATCTTTCAGCTAGTACCACTTTCTCCAAGCATGAGTTTGCTAACCAAATGGAAGACCTCAAGAGTGAGATGAGACAGACTATTGCCATGCAACTTGATAGCTTCCGAATTCAGTAAAAGAAATAGGAAACTGAGAGGGCTTTGGCCATTTTTTGTCCTAGATGCATGAGGAAGCATCCCAAGAATGAGTACCCATTGCACTCAGTAGAGGTATGTTTTATTTGTGAGGAATACCACCCCACCAACCAATGCCCTACCTTGCCTGGATTTAAAGCCATGTACCTAGGGACGGAGGTGGCTACTGAACCTCTCTACTTCCTCAACCAAAGGAAGCCACATGGACCCAGACCTTACCAGCAGGGGATGCAAGGGACATCCCAAGCTTATTATAACCTCAACCAATCCACTCATATACCTTCTTGGGGCCCCCCTGCTCATCCTTCCTAGTCCGCACCTCCTCCGTGGTCTTATCCATCTCCATACGATACTCAACCTCCTCCTCGTTCGTTTCACTCTCATGCCCAACCACAACCTCAGTGGAATGCACCTCAACCGGGGTGGAGGCCTCATTACAACACTCCTCCCACCATTTTGTCTCCACCACCGGCTCAACCACAACCATTACCTCCTGCTCCTCCAAGACAACCCCAGATGCCTGCTCAACCGAACCCTAACCCCAACAACAGACAGGCCCAGCTGGTATATACTGGGGAGACAACATGCCCTACCTATGCTGTGGAGATCCAGGAGATCAACCTGCGAACTGGGAAGGTCCTTCCAGAGTGCCAACCTCCTCCCCTAGAGGAGGAGGAAGAGAAAAAGGAAAGTGAACCCCAAGCCATTCCACCCTTTCCTGAGGGACTCACAGTAACCACACAACCCAACCCAGAAGAGACTGAGCTTCTGGGAGAACTCAAGCAGTTGTGTGTGAAAATACCACTTCTC
>APFE031738340.1:0-12365 GCA_000404065.3 Pinus taeda | reverse complement strand
ACCTCAGTTAAGTTATTAATGAATGAAGGTATTACAGACTCATGTGTTGGTGTGTGTCTATGTCATTTTCGCCAACGAATCGATCAGATTGCAAAATACACAGACACTAGAAAATGGAAAATAGTAAGAGAAACACAGTAAGAAAATGCAAGAAAACAACAATTAATAAGGATTTCACCCTATCCTGTAGGGCTACGTCTCTGGTCCAACTTTCAGTGGTGTCCTTCTTTTATTGTGTCTTTAAAGTAGATATTTACAATGAGGAGCTCAACTTGAGTCTCCGGAAACAGAAATGATGCTTGGCTGGGTGGTTCTTGGATTCCCCAAGCCACTAGACTACATAGACTCTTTTCCTTTCCAAGTCTTGACCTCTCTGGTCTTTAATGGGAGGAGCCCAATGTGGTGCTCAATTCCCAATAGATCCTCACAAGGATTGCTTGAACCTCACAAGCTTTCTATCTGCTCAATGCTGCCTTATGCTACAGGTCGGCTCAACCCTTTGTCTTTCTGCTTCTTGCTTTACTATCTCTTCTTTCTCTGTCTTTATTCTCTTCTCCTCTCGGTGTCCTATGTTCTGTTTATTCATGGCTTAAAGCCAATTTGTCCTTGACTGTTCACTTCCTCTTCTGCCCCCATCGGATTGCCTGCTGCTACTCGCTTGGAGTTCCTTGTCTCTGCATCATCATCAACGGCTCACAGGGAGTGGCCACTTGTCCTCTTGCAAACTGCGCTAACTCTTCCTCGTCGGTTCGGTTTTTCAGTTATGCTATGGTATGACTCATCTGCCATCTCAACGGTCAAATCGGACATCAAACTTCTCTAGGTCACAGCTTAATCCCCTATCAAATCTGGTTCCTCCATTGGGCGCAATCTCCGCCATCAGTGTTGGTGTCCAGATAGGGGTGATTTATCTACCTTATTCCGACATTAATCTTATCAATCCGGATGCATATCCTTTCAAGGCAACACACAAGGTATATGCAGGGAAAACGTGTAATCCTTCCCAACCAAGGGTTCGTGGTTTAAGATTCAAAACATAAATGCAAGATTAACAATTTACAGAACTGCAAAAATAACCATAAACAGGAAAGAACTGTAACAACAAACATAAACTGATAAATCACACACACACAAAGACACAACACTTGATTAGAAGAGCAGGCCCAACTCTCTGATCAGGGTTGCATTAGCCATGAAAAGAATTAGAACAACAAAATGGACGATCTTTTATTACTTGATAACAGAAGCTTACAATACTGATGGGTGAACCCCCATTCACAGGATCAACCTACATTTTATACATAGCGAGGGAGATTAACAGATCTCCTGGAAACATAGCAACTGTAGATACAAAGATATACATTGATTGAAATGGTATCAACATCAGATGTCTGAGATAGCAAGAAGGCCTAAGAATAGTTCAGGGAGCTTGTTCCCTAAGCCGTGTGACCTCCTTCTGATCGGTCATTGCCAGTTCTGTTGCAATGAACTGAGTTGAGGGTTCTTGTTCTCATGCTTCAGTCAAACACACAATTTAGTACCGCAAATAGATAGACTTCATTTGTTTTACTTCATTAATTAAAATATATCAATAGGACAAGTAAGGGGGAATTTACCTTGTAAGTTTAACATAACATCATGGGTAAATGAGTGCAAAAAGGTCAAAAAATGGTAGTGGAAATGGGCAGAAAGATGGCCCGATTTGGTACCCAACATCTCCCCTCAACTAGCCTATTGCATGTCCTCATGCAGTCCTCCGCTTTCTCAAATTTGGGTTCCATAGACTGTGTGTTTCATGAAGTTGGGCAAGATCATATTCTACAGCCATTTTTGTCCTTGGAACTTTAAATCCGTCTGAAAGGACAACTTCCTTCCACCAATCCACCAGGACATCATAAGCTGGAGTATAATCTTCGGTAGGCAACTAGAGAACAGGAAACTGAAACCGGAGTCCCATCCACCGGGACCCACATCTCTAGACACATGCCACATACCTGGGCACCCTAGTAAGTACTCGTGCAAAATTTGGTGCCCCAAAAGGTTCTCTATTCTAGAAGGTTGTTGGTGACATCATTCACCTCCTCTGACAACAACTAAGGGGCTCTTTTTGAAATGTGGTGAGTTGCTTGACACAAAGATCAAGACACCATTTTTGTGTCCTCACCATTCTATCTCTGTTTTCCCCAATCCCTAGAAAAGTGTTGTGCTTATTAAACATTGAGTCTGACCTCTCATGTTCCCCTCTTACTATAAATGGCTTTGTAACTTGATTGGATTCAAAAGTGTTACTAGCCTTCTGCCAGTGAATCTGATTAAAATCGTAAGAGGTGAGGGCCCTCAAATGAATGTCCCCCACATACGAGACCGGGTTGAAATCTCTGTCCAACGACAGTAAGTACCTGTGCAAGTACAACTCACACATCAGATGTTGCGTTGGTACATCATGACTCCTCAAAATTTGGAGGAATTGCACACCATCCTCCATCTCATAGCTGACCTCATTCTTAATACTTTGCATGCAAATTAAAAGGAAACGTTCATGCAAAAATAAGGAATAACAAGAAGCAGGGGGATGACATGCCATAACCTCTTGCACCAGCTTGAACATCTGCTCCTTGTCAGCCTTCAGCTCTGCCACTTTCTTCTCCAGCTCCTCCATCTTGAGTTGTTGTTTTGCATGCCATAACCTCATCATGTCTATGCACTCCACATATCCAAAAAAAATTGTGGAGGCCCTTTCTTCAGTCCTTCTAATCTCATTTTCATATTGGGCTGCAGTAGATTTCCAGGACTGAATTTCAGCTATTAGGGCATACTCTCGATATTCAAACAATTAGTCGATCGGGTCTGTTTGAGTGTCAATAGAGGTCATGACTATCTGGTCTACTTGGGTTTATGTGTCAAGCCTGATAGTTTTGGCCTTTCTGGCTTGCCGTCTGTGCTTCTTTACTTGTTTCTGCATTTTATGCACCTTCTTTCTCAGCTTCCTCACTTCCATTTTGAGCCGCATCGTTTCCTTAAACTACAACTAATACTTTTGTTTCATTGGAAGCCTTCGTTGTTCACATAGCTCTATCCACTCTTGCTTGACTAATATTTCCCTGGCCGGAGGCAAATCCCTTGAAACATCTTTTGATATTTCCCTTCCTCGCTCACTCTTCTCCACTTATTTCGTGCTCAACGGCCCCCTCTCCTGGTTGTATCATTGGCTCAGTCATCGAGACTATTTCACTTGGTCCCTCCTTTTCGCCAACAACGATCTCCTCTTCGTGCACATGCACTGCAACTGACGATGTTTTGGCGAGATATTCTCCTGTTGTTGTGTCTACTGTGATTCCTCCCGGTTCTCCAACCCCCAGACTTTCTTTTCTCCTTTCCTGCTCCAAGGCACCCACCACCTGAGTGGCTTCGAATCTATAAGCTTGTGGCCTCTGTAACAGATTCAGAGCCACCAGAATTGCAAAATCTTCTTTTTCTCCTCATTGAGGGGAACGAGTTACCCTCGCTCCCCTTGGAATCGAGGCAGAGAAAGGAGGCTGGGGTGCATCTTCTACAATTGGCCCCGAAGTTGACGTTGGTTCTTGTGGTTCAGTGTCAACCTCACACCCTGGTTCTTCTACTACTTCCTTAACGAGTCCCACAGTTTCCTCAACTCTGGGCCCTTCTTGTCCTTGTCCTTCCTCTTCTCTGAGTTCCATGGTCAGAGTGGTCACAGCCTCCTCTTCAACTGGATTTTCCTCCTCCATTATTTCCATGGTGGCAGGAGATCCCTGTGGGGTTCCTTCAGTCACCATATCAACTACTTCACCCACGCTAGCCTATTGTGGGTCTGCTCCTGTGACTGCCATAGCATCCACTTGCTCTGCTAGTTCCACGGGTGAAGTTGGTTCTTGTGGTATAACCTCATTCATAATACTAGCGATCCTTTCTACATCATCCCTATGTCTGCCATTGCCTCCATACTTTCTGCTTGATCTTGGGGAGCTACCTCATCCCCCAATTCCTCTATTTCCCTCTCCATTTCCTCTGGTTCCTCCTGATCGACATAGTCATCCTCGACAGGATCCTCCTCCATAGCTTGGATTCTTTTTCCCTAGTGGCCATAACAGCTGCTATTTGTTCCTCCGTGGAGTCCTGAAACACCTCCCACGGAATCAGAATCTGTCCAATGGCATTCATTATTAGCAGCCGAACCAACCCATGATGAGTGATGACCACCAGTACCTGTTGAACCCCCTGAGCCGAATGTGCCATTAGATGAAGGCTCCTTAGCAAGAAGTAGGGCACATTCGTAGAGAAAGCTTCTGCCTATGGAAATCACAAGTCAGCCAATGTGTGGAGGTGATATCTGAAGATTTTGGAGTATCTGCCCTCGCACGTCATATATTTGATAACGAATTCTGCTACTTCTCCCTATGAATATGGTAGCGAATTTCTGTCATACCCCCTACCTTTTTTTGCTATACTCTCTTTGGCTTGAAGGAAGGCCTTAGGGAATTTCGGAAGGGTAGTTCTTCTCACAAACCATCGTTCCCCAACTTGAGGAAGCCCACTGACTTCCATAATGATTTCTTCTGTTACGGGGATCTCCACTCCGCGAACCCGCGAGCCTTCTTCCCCCAAGTTCAGTGCGAATTCCATTGTCAATTCTTCATTAAACCCCCTCAACCTATCAAAATATGTATCCCATCCTGCGTTCTGAAAAACTTGCCATACCTCCCGATTATTCCGAACTGCCCTTGTGTTCTCAGGTTCATGTCAAATTGGTCGGCCACCCATAATTGCGAAGGCGGAATTAGCACATCGAATACAGTTGGTTGGCACAGGAGAGTGACAGGTCTCCAAACCATTGGAGATTGAAATAATTTCATGGTTGATTTGGGAAAGATCGGACGAACAATACTCATACGTATGGGAGTAATGATAAGTCCAGTACTGGTACGCTCAGACATAAAGGCAAGTTAAGATGGTACTGAGGTGTGTTCTGAAAATTAAATGCGGCATGTGGGGAAAATGACCAATATGACTTAGGCGTACGAATCCGCATCCCAACACTTTTAAAAATATGATTACGGAGTACCGAAATCATTATATTCAGTTGAGCGGGATTATGTGCACTAAATGTTTTTCGTGGTATGCCATCATTTCTTATGACGGTTCCCCCCACAACTTAATGATGGTCATCCTCGGCACTTTTATTACCTACAGACTTACCTAACGGAGTGACAGCACAGCATGTAGCAGCAACTGTGAGTGGCAGCACAGTGAGTAACGGCAACAGTGAGTAACAGCAAAAGTGAATAACAGCTATTCTGAAGTAGCGGCAACAGTGAGTAGCAGCAGTTGCAGAGTAACAACAGTTATGGTGTGATGACGGTTGTGGAGTAATAGTAGCTACAGTGTAATGGCAGTTGCAGAGTGACAGCAGATACGGTGTAATGATAGTTGCAGAGTGACAACAACTATGTGTAACAACAGTTGCCGAGTGACAACAACTACGGTGTAATGGCAGTTGCCGAGTAACAACAGCTACAGTGTAACGGCAGTTGCGGAGTAACAGCAGCTACGATGTAACGACTGTTACAAAGTAACATCAACTACAGTGTAACAGTAGTTACGGAGTAACAACAGCTATGGTGTAACAACAGTTATGGAGTAACGACAGCTACGGTGTAATGGCAGTTGCGCAGTAACAACAGCTACAGTGTAACAGCAACAGCCACGGTGCAACAACAGTTATAGAGTAACAGCCCCGGTGGAGTAATAGCAGCTACGATGTAACGGCAATTGCGGAGTAACAACAACTACGGTGTAAGAACAGTTATGGAGTAACGGTAGTTACAAAGTAACAACAGTTATGGTGCAACAACTCTTAATTACTAATAAAGTGACAACGCCGGGTGTTACATTTCTCCTCGCCATATTTCTTTGTTGTTCCTGCAAAAGATAAACAAGTAATAGCAATATATTTATTTATTTATTATTATTATTTTTTTTTTCATTTTTTTTTTTAGAGAAAAGTGAGGGTGTCTTGTTTTCTAATGACCATTAAATCAGATGAAGCAAAAATATTTTTAACAAAAGCATCTTTAGAGGTTGGATGGTGATATAATTTAAGACGGTGTCCGTTTAGTAGGAACGAAGTATGGTTTTCATCTATTGTACTTAGTCTAACCGTTCCATTATCGAACACTCTGTCTACTTGATATGGGCCCATCCAGCGAGTGCAGAGCTTACCTTTGAAATCCTTAAATCTGGGGTCATATAATAACGCCCAGTCCCCCACCTGAAACACCTTCGTTTTGATGAATTTATCGTGCCATTTCATTCTCTGCTGTTGAACAACAGTAGTTTTCTAGACAACCACTGCTCGAATATCGTCCAACTCATTCAGCTGTTCCAGTTGGTGTTTCTGTGCTTCTAATAGATCCAAGCCTACTTCTAGAGCTATTCTGAGTGTACTAATCTCAAATTCCACCAGAAACAAGGGGGATTTTCCATAGACCAATTCATATGGAGAAAACCCTGTTGTATTCCACCATGTTGTTTTGTATGCGCATAGAGCTTCTGGAAGTTTCTGTGCCCAGTCCCAGTGATGGTTTGCTACTGCCTTTGTCAAGATATTTTCCAATATCTTATTTGTGCTTTCTACCTGTCCATTCGCTTGGGAATGATAGGGGGTTGTCACTCTATGTTTGACCCATATTTCTGCATTAGCTTTTCTATCATATGAGATGTAAACTGTGATCCACCATCTGATGCAATTTCTCTTGGAGTGTCGTACCTGGCAAATATTTCTTCAAAAAGGAAGTCTTCCACCACTTGCTTTGTTTCTCTTGTGACCGCCATAGATTCCACCCACTTAGTTACATAGTCTGTGCAGACCAGGATGTAAGCCTTCTGATGCGAAGGTGGGTTGAAGGGACCAACGAAATCGATGGCCCATTTCTCGAATGGTTCAAGGAATATCTGGGGTTGCAGGGGCATCTCATCTGCTTTCCCAAGTTGTCCGATCCATTGAAAACTATCACACCTCCACACGTAATCCCAAGCGTAATAAAAGATGGAGGGCTAGTAATATCCCATTTGCAGCACTTTATGACCTGTTCTTTTGTCTGCAAAGTGTCCTCCATAGGGTCCACCGTGTGCAGCTTTTAATATCTCAAAAATATCATCTCCTGCTACACAACACCGAATCCGCTGATCAACCCCTGTATGGAAGATATATCCTGCCATCCATGAATATCGGGTACTCTGGTGAATGATCTTCCTTTGCTCCTTATAGGACAGGTGACGAGGCACTTTACTTGTAGCCAAATAATTAGCAATATCTGCGTACCACAGAGTGTTAGCAAGAACCGCAAAAAGATGCTCATCCGGAAAATCATATTCAATTAGTGTTTCGTTACCATCACATTCTATACTGGATAAAAAATCTACGACCACATTGTCTTTACCTGGTTTATCTACTATAGTGATATCAAATTCCTATAGTAGCAACAACCATCTTGTAATTCGACCAGGGGTAACAGGTTTATTCATTAAATACCTCATGGCCACATGATCGGTGTGCACAAAAGTAGGATACCCAATAATGTAGTGTCAGAACTTGTTGATAGCATAAATGACAACAAGAAATTCTTTCTCAGTCACTGTGTAGTTTAATTCAGTAGGAGCCAAATTTTTACTAACATAGTAGACTGTGTGAGGTACTTTATCCTCTTGTTGTCCCAACGTTGCACCAATTTTTGTCTGAGAGGCATCCGTATGAATTTGGAACAGTAATGCCCAGTTAGGTCCTCTAAGGATTAGAGCACTGCAAACTAACTCTTTAATTCTTGTAAACGTTGCATCATAGTCTTTATTCCACACAAATTCTGAATCTTTTGTTAGTAATTGAAACAGTGGGTGTGCTACCTTTGCAAAATTTTCTATGAAACGTCTATAATAACCAGCACAACCAATGAAACTGCGTACCTATGTGACCGTTTTAGGTGTTGGAAAGTGCAGAATTACCTGTATCTTTGCTGGATCCATCTTGATTCCTTCAGCTCAGAGTAAATGGTCCAGAACGATTCCCTCTTCCATCATCATGTGACATTTCACTGCACTCAGGGAGACGCGCACTTGTATACACCTTGCGAGAACTTTTTCTAGATTTTTCAATCCCACCATGAACGAGTCCCCATATGGAGTAAAGTAATCCATATAGATCTCAACACTATCATTTATCAAGTCAAAGAAGATTCCTAGAATTGCCCTCTGGAATGTTGCGGGAGCATTACATAGGCCAAAAGGAAGGACCTGGTATGAAAATGTCCCCCAGGGGCATGTGAATGTGGTCTTGTCCTGGTCCTCAAGAGCAATCTGGATCTGGTTATATCCACTAAACCCATCCAGAAAAGAAAAATACTTCTTACCAGCCAGTGTGTCCAACACTTGATCAATAAACGACAAGGGAAAGTGGTCTTTTTGCATCACCTTATTCAACTATTGATAATCTATGCAGATTCACAATTTGCCGTTCTTTTTGGGGACCATTACCAATGGTGAGACCCATTGGCTATCTGAGATTGGGTAGATGAAACCCACATCCAGTAACTTCTGAAGTTCTTCTTTCACCACATTCTTCAATGCGGGGTTCATTCTCCTCTAAGGTTGTCTTTTAAGACGACAATCCTCCTTGATGTATATGCGATGGGTGCATAAGTTAGCCGAGATTCCCTTCATATTTGCATAATCCCAGGCGAAGGCCTCCTCATGTTTCTGTAGAATGTCTATAAGCTACTCCTTCTGAGATTCTGACCGGTTTGGATTAATGTTCAAGGTTTTCCCAGGCTCCAATTCCACTTGTATACTTTCATGAGGTGCATCAACAGGTGGTTCCTCTAATCCTTCCACTGTTTCCATAGTTTCCTGAGTCTCACAGCTCAGGATGGATTCTAGGATCTCCTAGTTTTATTCCAAAACGGAATGAGGATTATCCATGAAGGAAGTGATCACATCGTCTTCTGATCTCATTTTCAATTGTAAGGCATGTTCGATGGTAAGGACGGGTCTTACTTCTTCATCTTCCGTTCCATCCTCCACCGCAGATACAACCTTCTTATTGCCTGCTAGTTTTATAGGTGAATTTGGTTCTGCAGGTGGATATAACACTAAATTCTTAGTGTTATGCCCATTAGAAATTACCATATTCCCTGAGCGGCACCCAATGTAAGCGTCTGCAGTGGCCAGCCATGGCCTACCAAAAATTAGGGGATGACCACCCACTGAAGATTGTGTATGTAATACCAAGAAATCTATGGGGTAATGCCATGAGTCTAATGAAATTGTCACATCCTCCAGCTTTCCTACAGGTTTGACTGTAGATCTATATGCTAATTCCAATACTGTAGATGTATGCTTTAAATTACGAAGTCACATGCATAGTTTCAGTGGTGATGACATTGATGGAAGCTCCCAGGTCTACTAACACATTTGGAATCTCTACCCCATTAATTTGTACTGTCAAGATTGGGTTCGCCAAATCTCCATATTTCACTGGCATTGATTTTCCCATCATAAATCCAGCAACTTTCCCGTAACATGTACAGTGAGGGGATCTTTAATTTCTTGGCAAGTTTCTTTGAACAATATTCCCTAAGATTTTTTGCATATATTGGCACATCCTTCATAGCTTGTAATAAGGGAATTTTAACAAATAAGTTCTGCAACTCTCCTGATAAATCAAATTCAAATTGAGGACCTATTTACTCATGATTAATCTCTCTGGGTAAGGTGATTCAGAGTGATGCTATTTGACAGGAGGCGTGTAGGTTCTATCGGCTTGCTTTGGCTCTTCACTAACTGGTTCTGCCTCCCTACCTTCACTGTCTAGTTGTTCAATGATAACTAGAGGAGGTTGGACATTCGCTGTCCGACCTCATCCCAGATTCATTTCATACAACTCTGCAATGGAGATATTCTATGAAGGTAGGTTAAGAACATCATGTTGATGAGCTCCCTTATTTTTGGGGTTAGGGTTAGGCTACATTGGGAGTTGTGGACAGATAGGCTGGCTACCAGAAGGCACATTGGAGGGAAGTTGAAGCTGCTGATGGGGCATCTGTGGTGGCATCTGCTGAGGAAACTGACCAGGAGTGGATCCTCGCTAGGTTGGAGCCCATGGGGAGCTCGTACTGGCTTGATTCCACTGCTGCCAAGGTGGGTACTGGTATTGCAGCCACATGGGAGGATAAGGCATGCTTTGAGGATTCATATTATAATTATCAAAATACTGAGATGGATCCAGGTACGTACCTTGATTTCCCATTGGTGGTCGGGGCTTCCATGGCTTCTAAGATCCCATGAGGTACAGCTACTCTGTGTCCTCCCCCGTTCCTTGAAACACTATTTTCAAGCCTGGTAAGGAAGGGCATGAGTTGATCGCATGGTTGAGTTCACAGATCACACATTCCTCTTTTAAAAATTTAGTGGACATTCCCTCTTCGGATGCTTCTTTCTACACTTTGGACAAAATACTGCCATAGTCTTGTCCAGCTCTAGCTACTTTTGTTTTACTTGCAAAGTGTCCATCTGTGCTGACAAGGTGCTGAGGATATCTGTTCTCAAGTTGTCTAGCAAATTTCTGATTTCTGCTTTTGCAACAACCCCGCCAGATCCCTTTACTGAACGAACCCCCTGCTTGTTTCTTGCAAGCCCCCTTGAGCACTGAATACATAATTTGCAAATGTATTCGAACTTCTCCTTGGAAATATCTCCCTTCCCCACAATATTCAATAGCTCCATCGAGTCTTCTCGAAGGGATCAAAGGAGGATAATCTTTAGTATTTCCTTATCCAGGTCAAAATGACCTAACCTCCGTAAAACAATGTAAACTTTGAAACGGGAATTATAAACTCAAAATGGGAAATCTGGCCAAAAAACCCAAAAAAAAACATCAAAAACAGTGCTCAAAATGAAAAGTGTGTATACTGGAACGATGTTTTTATTTTTTAGGCGTCAATTTTGAACATGTTTTAAAATTGGCAATGACTACAAAATTTACTATGAAATTTTCGTGCAAAATATAGCTTCAAAATGAAAGTGATGACACTGGAACAATGATTTTTTTTTTAGGGTCAATTTTCAAAATTTAAAACAAATGCTAATAAAACCAAATTTTTATGTGTCAAACAAAGTTGTTTATGCGGGAAAAAACACACTATTGTTTTTGGTAGAATATCATTTTTCTTTCCTAAGTATAAATTTAACATGTTTTCAACCATAACATGCTAGATACAAAAAAAATTGAATTATTTTCAACTATAAAATTAAAAAACCATGACATTATGAACAAATTACATCACTAAATGCATTCAAAAGTCATTATTTGTATATTGAATAAAACATATTTTATATCTCTAATTTAATATTGCATTGTAGATATTTTAAACAATAAAATTTATCATAATTAAGACATATAATCCAACAACATAAAAATGCCTCATAACTTCTCATTTAACACCATATGGAAAACATTAATTTTATTTGAAGATACGATGCATACATCAGTTATATAAACTGTCTTAAACAATTATTCAAAATCACTCATGTTTTCTAGCACACCATCAAAATTCACATCTTCAGATGAGTGACTGGATGCTGACGAAGATGTTCCATATTCTTCTCTTTCGTCAACTAGTGCCCCATCTAAGTCCACATGCATGCCCAACATTTCAGCTTTCAAAATTCTTCTAGATCTACGACTGGTTTCAGGTGACTCCCATGTCAACACTGTTCCTTCTGGTAACAACCTTTTCAGAATCTCTATCGTCTTGAAGCGAAGAGTTCCTCTCTTTGTTAAATTGAAGTCATAAACAAGTATGTCTACATCCTCCAATTTTAATATGTCTGTGTGGCGGCGATTTACATTTGTACCCTTTCTTTTTCTTTTTCCGCCATTTTTTTTGTCAACTACCATCTCTGGCTTATACACACCATTGAATGGGTGTGTATTTGTGGCATACCAATGTACTTCAACACTTGTAACATCCTCATTTTCTGTAAAGACCTTTATAAATTTAGCAACCCAAAATGGATAGCCATTGGGATCTCCATCTGCTAGCACTGCAATCATGCAACCCTCCTTAATATCTTGTACTGAACCCCTATAAAAGTCTTCCGTGGCTTCACGTTGTGCACGAGATCTTCTAGAACCAATATACATCTCTCTTTCCGCTGCCTGTGAAGAATTAATAATACCTTGAGATTGTTGTTGTTCAACAATGTTTACTTCCTCATGTTCATTCGACACATTTTGTGGCCAAATAAATGGATTTTTCAAAGGTATATCTTCATTTATTGTTGTCAAAATGATATCA
>APFE031738333.1:13733-31301 GCA_000404065.3 Pinus taeda | reverse complement strand
GAGAGAGAGAGAGAGAGAATGAAAATGGAGAGGTGGTGAGAGAGAGTGTAAGTGAGAAGGGAGATATGGAGAGAGAGTGAGGGAGAGGGGAGAGGGGGGAAGACAGAAGATGATAAGAGAGAGATAGGGAGAGAAGGGGAAGAGAGGGAGGGAGGCACAAAGATGGAGGGGAAGGAGAGATGGATAGATGGAGGGAGATAGTGACAAAGTTGGAGGCGAGAGAGAGAGAGAGAGAGAGAGAGAGAGAGAGAGATGGAAGGGAGAGAGGGAGGGAGATAATGATAAATTTGAAGGGAAGAGAGAGAGAGATATGGGGGAGAGAAAGAGGGAGGTGGGAGAGAAAGGACAATAGAGTAAGGAAGAGAAAGAGGACTCAAGAGAGAGAAGGAGAGAGAGTTGGAGTTGGAGGGGGAGAGGGAGGGTGTGAGAGGGACGGTGGGAAGAATAAATACGTAGAGGGAGAAAGGTGGAGAAAGAGAGAGAGTGACAAGGGAGAAATGGAGAGAAAGTGAGAGAGGAGAGTAGGAGGGAGAAGAGAGAGAGAAAAGAGCAAGAGAGAGAAAGGGAGAGATAGATAGATATAGCGAGAGAATGTGTATGTTTGGGGGGTGAGATAGAAAGAGGGAATATGAAAGAGACACATAGACACAAATATAGATATTATATAGTATTACATAATGAGCCTAGATCCATATTAACCATGGATCTATCAAGAGTTCACAGGGATCAAATATCTCAAGGTGAAATCCTTTCTTAAAATTTTGCACTCAAAAAATAGGTTTGCACCTCGAGAGATTGGATCCCTCTCAGTTTTTTGCACGCAGAAAATAGGTTTGCACCTTGAGAGATTGGATCGCTCTCAATGCTTGATAGATCCGAGGTTAAGATGGATGTAAGCTGGTTTAGGAAGTATCGGTGAATTTGGAAAAGAACAATTGTAAATTATTTTACGCTAACACTTTTAGATTATATAATCCATTAGAAATCAATATAGGTGTACATTAAGATTCAGTCATCCAAGTATTCGTTAATACTTTTGTGAGTAGGTTAAGTTGAATCTAAGATTTTTTAGGAAGTATCGGTGAAATTGGAAAAGAACAATCGTAAATTATTTTATGCTAAACCTTTTAGATTATATAATCCATTAGAAATTAGTATTGGTGTACATTAAGATTGACTCATCCAGGTATTGCTTAGTATTTTGGTGATGGCCTATAGAAATAACAAACAAATCCCTCAGGTTGCAATGAAGGTAATTATAATTAGTTGTTCTTGTTATGATTTCCATCACCAATATCAATGACGTGATTCCCATGTTGAATCCATCAATGGCTAGAATATTTTTTCTGTTATTGATTTATTGATTAATTAGGAGATGGTTTTGATGAAATTGGTCGAGACATCATTCTATCACATGAACCACATTCATTTCACTTATAACACAATGTCCCTAATTCACAAAAGAATGCAGCTAGAGACACAGATGGGTAGTGCCATGCTTTGATTCATTGTTCTTGTTCTTGCACTTTTATCTCATTCTCTCATTGCTATAATAGTGTCTATGTAAGTTTATGCTTATCCTGCTGGAAGTGCCCAGGTTAGATTTTTTACAGTGCCATTTCTTTTCGACAGAGCAGTTATTGTGGGTATTCTTTGTGGAGTCTTGGAAGAATATATCTATCTTCATATCAGAGAGTTGTTTGTGTGATTTTGCAATAGAAATTCGGGGCATTCTTGTCCTCAAATTTCACATTGTCTGATTTGGATTTACCCCCCTTGCGGAGTCATAAATGGTGTGTTTCTTACACATTGTCACAATTGTCATCACCCTAGGGCTTACAACAGGGGATTACTTTGTTCCATTAGTTTTATGAAGCGCTAGTTTTTATTGAGACTATAGTGTCCCTTGCTTGATTTCATATAATATGCTAAAGTTAGTGTATGTATAAATAAATTTTGTGTGTGTTTTTCAAATGTATGAATAATTGAGATAATGTGGATGTTTAAGAATACCAAAAATATTTATTACAAATCATGGTGTTAAGATTTTTGTGGTGAGTTTACCAAAAATATGAATGGCAGACTCATGCATTTGTTTGTTTGTCTAATTGGTCATAGGTTGTGGAGAAAATGGGTTTTATTGTTGTGGAGTTTTGCTTACATGATGTAGTTACACTATAAATCTATCCTTTTCTAGTGTTATTGATTTGACATGGTAAACTGAAAGGTCCTAGAAAATGCTTTGACTACTCTCATAACGAGAATACTGGTTGGAAAAAATATATAAACCATTCATTTTCTAATACAAAAATTGAAAGGAAAAAAGTATTTTGACTATTCTGTCAAATGGAAGATCATCAAGACTCATTATAAATACCAGTATTCAATAGAAAAACTTTGAATAATTAATAGAATTTCGCATTAATGTCTTTCCTAACATTGTGAGCTTTATAATAAATATTTGTTTGGGAATGGGATGTAAAGGAGCTTTCGTTTCGGTATAAATGATAAATGGTTTATATTAAACTGGCTCAAAAGCATCAGATTTCTATTTTTTAATTTTAAAGTTGGTTCAAAATATTATATTTTTATTAAAATTTATAACAAATTTATAACATTTAAGGGTATAAATAAAATTTTAAAAGGTTAACTATGCAATTAACTTAATGCAACCATCTAGCCATATTTCAACAAACTGAATTGATCATGTATTCAATAACTAATCTCAGCATAACAACTCAAAAACAAACTTTATGCAGCATCGCATCGAATGAGTATTACTCCACTGGAAATGTAAAGGACTAATCTAAAAAATTAGTTTTGCCTCAGTAGAAGGAAACCTAATTGAAAATATAACTTCTTGTTTGACACAGTTTTCATTGATCAGTTATTTCACACACAGTTCTATACTTAGAAGCACATTTCTATTAATTTTATATAGCATCGTTTCATTGGTATAGTTCTTTTAAATCCGTACATTTCTAGTAATTCTACGTAGCATCATTTCGTGACGATAACATTGTTGTAGTTCTTCTAAATCCTCGTTCACATAGTGATTCAATTGTCAATAGTTGTTTAAGATAATTGTTTTATGTATGAATTTTATTTTCATTCAATTCACTCGTTTTTTTTGGTGTCATGAGGTTTATTTAATATTTCCTTATGTATATGTTTGGTCAATAGTAAAGTAATAAAAATTTTAATATATCTCTTATCTTCACACTTTTTATTAGAAAATTAATACTTCATCTCTATCATTTTCAAAATGACTAGGTTTTTGAAGTTTCCTCTTCTTCATGCTTTGAAGTTGTGATCTCCTTGGCTTTGTGTATTGTCTCTTTCTTCATATTTCTCTCTCTTTCAACGGTTGTCAAAGAAGCATAAATTAATGTTATATGTTATGGACTTACAACACTTCCTTTGCAACATTTGGTACAATTTCAAGTATTAATGGAACAAAAGAAAGCAGATGACCACAAAGGGTCTGTGCCAATATCACAAAAAGTACTTATTTATGAATATCAAAATTTTTTCCTTAAACTCAATGAAAAACATTCCAAATTTAAGAAAACCCAACTGCTTTTCACCGACATGGATAGATGACATGGAAGTGGAGAGAATTCCTTGAAAAGCATCTCAAGCTTTTCATTAAGAAAATGCAACTGCTTTCCAATGATGTGAAATAATTTCATGAAAGGCATCTCAATCTTTCTTTTTGTCATAGATGTTGTGGTTAACTATGATCTACTCCTCTAAAGTTCGATCAATATTTTTCTCAGATACTAAGGGAGGGAAACTTTATGTTTTTTTTGGGAAACATTTGAGGTTGTGGTACAGTGTATATATATGCGTGCCTCAAAATGATCTTCATCACCACTTGTTCCTGCAACGAATTCTGTTGTAGTTGCATTGGAAATGCTTTATCTTTTGTATGTCAATGTTTGTGTAGCAGTGATTCTATGTTGGGTTCTTCTGTTTCTTTCTATATTGTCTATGTTTTGTGTGTTTATATTATTTAAATTTGAATTTGATTTCTTCGATATGGATCCAGAAGAGCCGAGTTGCTTTATCATTTGCAATTGTAATTATCCAGAAGAGCTGAGTTGTTTTATCATTCACAATTGTAAGGAGTTGCAGTAAGAGTGCTTCATCTTTTGTAGCGAATTTCATTGTATTTGCAGTGGAAGTTCTTCCCATTGTTGTCGATGTTTATGTGACTATGACTCTCTCCTTTGTGTGTTTTTATTCTTTTAATCTAATCAATGAGAAGGAATGTTTCTAAATCTTTCTTTCGTTGCCATGTTCGATGTCATCAATGAAGGTATTTATAGTGGAGAGGAGGAACCAGAGAACTATAACAGTGATATTTGTTACAGCCATGAGATGTATGTCTCCTGTATTTATGTTATATTTATATTCATATTCATATTGATGTTTTTTTTTTATTTTTTTTAATTTTTTTTTTCAGTTTTAGTTCCATAGATTAGAGTAGAATTTTCAATGTTCTTGACCTTTCTCATCAAACTCCATGACCCATCCAATCAATATCTCATTCTTGTATGTTTTGATGTGATTTCTCCCACTTATTTTTAATCGATATAAATAAAACTAAATAGATAAACTAAATATGTGACAACATCAAATCCAGAAATAATGTTTTGCCACGAAGCTAAAGAAGAAAGTTTTCTTTCTTGCTTTTTGGAGTTAAATCTGCAATTATATTTTAGTGATTTGATGAGTCTTCTAAAGTTCATATCTAAATTTTTATTTACTTTATTTCTACTAGGTCTCCTCCTATTTTATTTATACTACCACTTTTAATTTCTCTAAGAATAAGCAAATGATCATAGTCTTTCATGTTTATAACATTACTTTCTTGACTTACACCTAATTTTCTATCATTTTGTTTAATATCTTTAGAGGTTTAAAATATTTAACTTATCATATTAGTTCAAGAACTTAACCTAGAGGTAGCTCGTCACAACCTCACAAGCTCATTTGAAAATTTGAGTGAATAGTTTTAATTCATAGCCTTTCAGCTTTAAATATTTTTCATCATTATTTTCTTTTTTATAGCAAGCAGAGTATTTTTATATAATTGTATTGGATCTATCTCGAAAAATAGATAAACCAAATTTCTCTTTTTCAATCTCTGCATGCCGATTGTCTCTCATCCAACAGCCCTTGCTCTCCATTCTTCTATTTGTATTCGGCATTTAAACTTATTTGTATATGTAATGAGTAGATAATTTTTTTTTTTTTTTTTTAGGTTTATGTTGATAAATTTTACTCCCAAATTATGAAATTACTTTTCTATTTTTATCAATATAATCTTTGTAATCCTTGTATTAATTTATATTTAGTTAGTAATAAAATAACTTTGTTGAGAAAATATCAATCTAATTATTGTATTAATTTATATTTAATGATTAGTAAGAAAATAGCCTTGTTGAAATGGCGGCCATTTTTCATTTTTATCGGTATCCGCCGAGACTTAAGTTATAATGTTATATCCACCTAGCAGGGTTTTGTTTTTTATTTTTATTTTTATTCTTCAATACTTGTAGGTGTATGAATTATTTGGTTGTTTTCAATATGATTATCCAAATTGTTTTTACTCTATTTTACTATTCTTTTCTTTCAATGATATGTTATATCCGCCTAGTACTGTCTTGTTCTTTTTATTTGCGTTTTAGGTTTTGTTTTTTTTATTTGCATTTCTCAATACTTGTAGGTATAAGAATTATTGGGCTGTTTTCAATAAGTTTATGAAATTTGTTTTCATTCTATTTTATTGTTTTTTTCCTTTTAATGATTTGCTTACTTGTTTTTAATTTGTGAGAGTTTCTGAGGATTGTTTGTTTTATAAGTATATTGGTCCAACAAACGTTTTTATAATATTTTCATATAAATATTTTTTTGGTAAAATTTGTGATAATGATTTTGCAGGTATATTAGTCAGAAAAATACTTTTTCCTGCATGTGTTTTTATGTAAAAAATTAATGTCATTTTTATTAGTTATAATATATGGATTTTATAGAGGGTAGAATATTCCAATGTTTTTAAATTTTTTGAGGATTTACCTTTTAAAAGGCAGCGATCTAGTTATACAACAAACAGATCAATGTAAATATCTTTCTTTATTTAAAAAGATAAACAAGAGAGCTTTTTCCTTGATCTCTAAAAACAAATTTTCTTTATTTTCTTGTAAAAAGTTTTTTTTATTAGTCCAGACGAATTTTATATAATCCCAAGGGCACTAATTAATTTACATGGACATGCAGTGAATTCATCATTCTACATCCTCACACTTTCCACATTACCCAAAATTAATTTACATGGACATGGAGTGAATTCATCATTCTATATCCTCACTCTTTCCTTGCTATAATGAATGACTCTAGATTTCATGTTTAGTTTGATTATTTTTAGCTTTTGCAAATTTTAATATATAACTATAATCATTTGCATAAAAAATATAAGAATAAGACAAACAAATATTTTTACTAAAAGTAACTTCTCAACATTATTTATGTTTTGATTATTTTTAGCTTTTGCAATTGTTAATATATAACTGTAATCATTTGCATAAAAAAGTAGATAAGAATAAAATGTAAATAAATATGTTTACTAAAAGTAATTTCTCAACATTATTTATGTTTTCCTCAATATATATGTAGTAGTAAAATTGTAAATGTGTAACTTGCTAGTGGTTATTACTAACCAAAAATTATGTAACTACATATGCCTAACCAAGCAATTAATTTATTCACTTCACATCTCCATTTATTAGTTCCTTCTAAAGAAACATGATATGAGTATATTTTCCTATTAACCACTATTGATTTAGTTAAGATTGACCAATATAACTAAGATTTATTAGTACCTCTTCTTGAAAACTTATATGATTATGTTTTTCTATTAACCATTATTGATTTAGCTAACATTGACCAATATAACTAAGAAATGTAAACAATTTTTTTTTAGTGATTTCTTATATTTATATTGGTTAGTTATATTCGTGTTCTTGTAATTATTTATTGATTTGAAATTATATAATATGAAATTAATATTTACTTCCCAAGTTGAATTTTTTCTTTATAAATGGTTGTTTATAATGTAAAATGATATGCATTATTTAATAATATATGTAAAACAAAATTAAATTCTTATTTTTTTTTAATTGTGTAATGTAAAACAAAATTATTCATGAATATAATTGTTTTATGTATTTAAAATATCTGAAATAAATGTATTTTCTTACTTAAATATAAAACGGAGGGAGAGAGAGAGAGAGAGGGAGAGAGCACAAGAGAAAGAGGGAGGGGGGTGGAGGGAAGGGGAGAGAGAGAGAGAGAGAGAGAGAGAGAGATGGAAGGGGGGAAGAGAGATGGAAAGGGGGGCGAGATAAGAGAGGGAAGGAGAGTGATAGGGAGGGAGAGAGAGATAGATAGGGAGGTGGGGAGATAGGGAGAGAGGGAAGGAGAGAGGGAGGGATACATGATAGGAGGGAGGGGGAGAGAGAGAGAAGAAGAGGGAGGGGAGGGAGAGTGAAAAGGACAACAATTCAAGGGAGAGAGATGGGAGAGAGGGGGAGAGCGAGGAAGAAAGAGAGAAAGAGGGAGGGATAATATAATATATATTATAATTATATTAGAATATATATATTAGAGAGAGAGAAGAGAGACAGAGAGAGAGAGAGAGAGAGAGGATGAAAATGGATGGGAGAGGAGAGTGAGGAGAGAGAGAAAGAGGAGAGGAAAAATACATAGGAGTGAGAGAGAAGGGGGGAGGAGGGGGGGGAGGAAGGAGAGACGGTGAGGGGAGGAGAGATTGGAAGGAGAGGGGGAGGAAGGGAAGCGGGAAAGAACGAGGAAGAGAGAGAGAAGAGAGAGGGGATGGAGTGAGGAGAGAGAGGAGGGAGATAGATAGAGAGAGAAGCCAGAGAGGGAAAGAAGGGGGTTGAGAAGGAGGATGAAGGAAGGACAGGGGAGGACAAAGAGAGAGGCAAGGATGGGTGGCAAGGGAGAGAGAGGTGGGAGAGAGGGAGAGGGATGGAGGGAGAGGGAGGGAGGGAGAGAGAGTGCGAGATGGAGGGAGAGATACGGAGATAGAGGGGAGGAGGTCCAGGCAAGGAATAGTGAGAGGGAGAGAGAGAGATGGGATTAAGGGAGAGAGAGGGAGGGAGGGGGATATGGATGGATAGAGAGAGAGAAATACGGAGGGGGATAGAGAGGGAGAGAGTGAGGGAAGGAGGCATGGGAGGGAGGGAGCATGGAGGGGGGAGGGAAATAGATAGAGAGAAAGAAAGAGAGCAAGAGATATACGGAGAGAGAGAGAGAGAGAGAGAGAGAGAGAGAGAGAGAGAGAGAGAGAGAGAGATGGGATAGAGGGAGAGAGAAGGAGGGAGGGGAAGATAGATGGAGAGAGAGTGGAGGTGGAGGGGTAGAGAGAGGGAGAGAGAGGGTGGGTGAGAGAGAGAGAGTGGAATTGAGAGAGAGTGAGAGAATAGGAAGGAGGGTGATGCAGGAGCATCCAGCTCTGAGGAGACAGAAGGTGGTTGAAAGTCTCAGGGAGAGACAAAAACACACAGTCATTTATATTTAACTGGACAGGTGTTAGGCTTGTCAGTTACGTTACTTTATTTACTTGTTTCATTTTAATTATTTGTCAGAAGGTTGTTAGGATTAGGACAATTAAAGTTGTGCATTGTTATTTTTTTTTTAATAGGAATTAGTAACAGGAAAATAAGTGATAGTTAATTAGTTTCTTTAAAAGCATTACATTAGTTAAGGACAGTTAGGAACTGATAAACAATTACTCATCTGTTGAGACAGTTCTACCAAGAACAGTTATACTTCAGGAGGGTTAAAAGCAGAAAGATATTAATTGTAAACGATTCCTCAAAACAGAGAAAAAAAGATATACAGTCATTTTCCAGATTAAATATTTTCATCATTCTATTTCACATTATATCATCACTGTACAACTAATTTACATGCATTATAATATGTTTCTGTGTAACAATTGAAGTTGGAATAGCAAAACAGAGGACCGACGAGAAGAACAGAACAACACAGAGTTGCAATCACCACCTACAGTCAAGAGAACGAGAACTGCGAATGCAGATAACCTACAGACAGAGTGAAGCTAATGAACAACGCAGAGCCAGCATATAAATATCATTGTCAGACAGAACGAGAGTTCAGGCAAACATTTACATTTCCAGGTAACCCGAAACCAAACTACATGTTACATTTATAAATATAGCAAGTTCCGGAGTGAAATACATATGCAATCGAATCATTTCATTAACATACTATAAATCAAGTTAACACAGTCCAAACATTCATCTTTTCTTCCGAACACAATTTCCATTAAAAAAGTCAGAGACTCGAAACAAAGGTTCGGGCAATATTTGTACAACCAGAAACCAAATTAATTACAGCAAGAGTCACCAACGGAACCAGCAGACAGGGGTTTGAATAAACCCTAGGGTTTCAAATAACCGAATAGTAAGAAGCTATAGGAGGAGGGTTCAAAACCCTGAACCATTATCTCACAACATAACCAAACAAATCTATACAGTGCGATGGCTTGAAGCCACTAAAAACCCAACAAGGGTTTGAACAAAAAAATCCACTGACAATGTTACAGGGGTAAGGCCGAGACTACGAACAGAGCCAAAGAAAACAATTACACAGATAACAGAACCATTCTTTTGTTTTCGCAGCGAGGACGGACTACCCTAGAACCAGAATCAAAACTACAAGCAACTACAGTCAACTACATGTAAGGATGCTACCCGTAAGAGACGAGTGGAAGAGCTTGTCAGAGAGCGAGGAGCACCTCGAACCACGGGGTCAACCACCTGGACTCACCTACAACCAAACGAGAACAGGTTAGAGACCTGTACAAATATATATAACCATTTGAAGTTGAAAACCAAAAACGGTGGGAACAAGAAACCTTACCAGAAGCCATGGAAGCCGAGACGAATACCAACATAAGGACAAAACCCTGAAAGACCAGTAGCGGGGGCGATCAGAACCTGAAGGAGAAAGGCGAAAACAGGCTAGCAAAGAACCATTGTTTACCTGCACAGTAAGGTCGAAGTGCAGAAGCTTGGAGGCAAAACCTATCATGGAAATGGAATCATCAATCAAACGAGTTGGGACAGTATCAGCATAAAAATAACCAGACAAAAACACAGTGAACAGGTATGTTATCC
This sequence comes from Pinus taeda, assembly GCA_000404065.3. Lineage (NCBI taxonomy): Eukaryota > Viridiplantae > Streptophyta > Pinopsida > Pinales > Pinaceae > Pinus > Pinus taeda. The sequence continues at coordinate 21,069 of APFE031738333.1, read as the reverse complement.
TACAGAGCCAAGGGTGACTTTACAGGCTGCCAAGGTCTCACCTTCCATAGCTGTCGAAGACCAGAGACAACCACACAGTCGGCGCTCAAAGCAGAACAACAGAGGGCAAGAGTTCCCCCACAGACACAGAGCAGGCTTTCTGCGCAGCAAAACAGTGAAAATGACGAAATGACGGAGTAGGGTTGACAAAAGTCGAGTTGCATGTGAGGAGAACTGGCAAGTGTGGGTGGTAACTGGTTAAGACCGTTCCAGAAACCCTAAAACGTTTATCGAGGAGCGTATAAGCATTTAAGTCAACCATAAAGTTCATCGAGGACGCGGGTCATTTCGACCAGAGATATTTTGTAAACGGCGGGAGGCCATCATAAGTGGTATCAGAGCTAGTTTCTTGAGTTAGAACTAATGGAACAGGTAGAAGGTGAAGGTGAAGGAAGAGGAAGAGGAAGAGGACGAGTAGTCCGTAGGGTAGTAGATGATGGACTTCGAGAGGAGATTCGAGTTTTACGTGAAAGATTGGCAGTGGTGGAGGTTGGGGGAAGAAGAAACCCAGCAGATGACAGTGATGAAGAAATAGCTGAATTAGAGGATGAGTACGAAGGAGTGACATCGGAACTTAGGTTGTTGAAGTCAGTTTTGTTGTCCAGTCATAAGCCAAGGCATGAGTTACCTACTTATGATGGAAGTTTATCTGCAGATGTGTTGTTAGATTGGCTGAGTGAAGTGAATAAATTTTTTGAGTTTGAGGAAACCAGTGAGGACAAACAAGTGAAGTTTGTCGCCACCAAGCTGAAAGGACATGCGTCCTTATGGTGGGACAGCGTTCAGGCAAGAAGGAGACTACACAAACAGCCTATCAAGAAGTGGGCCAGAATGGAGGCAAAACTGAAGGAGAATTTCCTGCCGAAGGATTACCAGATCATGCTGTACCGACAGGTACAAAACTTGAAGCAAAGAGGAATGATTGTTAGGGAGTTTACAAAGGAATTTTATAAGTTGAATTTGCGAGCAGGGTATGTGGAAGACACCTCAGAAAAAACAACCAGATTTGTAAATAGCTTGAGAGGGGAGATTTTGAATGAAATCGGTATCCTCTCACCTCAAACGTTGGATGAGGCCTATCAGTTTGCACTGAAGGCAGAGGAGAAAATTAATAGAAAACAGAACACCAAGAGAGGAGGTGGTTCTGGCAGGGGAAAAGGCAAAGTTTATGGCAGAGGTAGAGGTGTAGGCCCAAATGACGAGGGCAACAGTTCCAAATCTTCTGGTACCACAGAGAAGGACAATAGCACCAGGGAAGGACGGCCAGCTCAGCGAGGGCGAGGATTTGGTCAAGGCAGGGGAACTGTCCAGTGCTATCGTTGTCACAAAATGGGACACAAGTCATATGATTGTCCTGAAGGTGAACCAGCAGGTGGGAGAGGAACCTATGTTGCTTAGCCAGAGGATGTTGAGGAGACACCTCAAGAAGCAGAGAATACACCAGAAACAGGTGAAGCCTTGGTGTTAAATAAAGTGTTGTTAAAACCAGCAAAAGAAGTTGCAGAACCAGATTAGCGAAAGACCTTGTTTCGCAATGTTTGCAAGTCACGAGGTAAGTGTTGTAAGTTGATCATTGACAGTGGGAGTACCGATAATTTAGTAGCTATAGAGATGGTAGAGAAGCTGGGATTAAAGAAGTTAAAACATCCTACTCCCTACAAAGTGTCGTGGCTGCAGAAGGGGCTTCAACTGTTAGTTGATGAACAGTGTGAGGTGGAGTTTCAGATCGGTAAGTATAAGGACAAGATCCTTTGCGATGGCATGCCAATGGATGTCTGTCACTTACTGTTGGGACGACCTTGGCAGTTTGACAAAAGTGCAGTTCATGATGGGAAAACCAACTGCTATAAGTTTGTAAAATATGGGATCAAGCATACGCTTGTACCCATCAAGGAGGAAAATACAGCGGTAGCTAGTGGAGTGAAAGCACTGCTGTTAGGTGGAAAAGAATTTATAAAACAGATTGAGGACAGCGAGATAAATTTTGCTGTCATAAGGAGACCAAAGGCAGTAGTACTTCATACACAGGTTTCAGATTTGCCAGAAGAAGTTCAGAGGTTGCTACAGGATTTTGGGGACATTGTGGTAGATGATCTTCCAGATGAGTTGCCACCAAGGAGAGGTATTAGTCACTGCATTGACTTTATACCAGGGGCAAGCCTGCCAAATAAAGCAGCTTACCGCATGAGTCCGAAGGACCATGAAGAAATTAGGAAACAGGTCTAGGAGTTGTTGGACAAAGGTTTGATTCGAGAGAGCATGAGCCCATGTGCAGTACCAACTATTTTGGCTCCAAAGAAGGGAGGAGAGTGGAGAATGTGTAAGGATTCCAGGGCTATTAACAAAATTACTGTTAGGTACAGGTTTCCCTTACCTAGGATGGACGATATGATGGATTGTTTGAGTGGAGTGGCTTATTTTTCGAAGATTTACTTGAAGAGTGGATATCACCAGATCCGGATTCGGGAAGGAGATGAATCGAAGACCGCTTTCAATGCGAACGAAGGCTTATATGAGTGGCTGGTGATGCCATTTGGTTTGAGCAATGCTCCCAGCACGTTCATGCGTCTGATGAATGAAGTGCTGAAGGAATTTAATGGTAAGTTTGTCATAGTTTACTTGGATGATATTCTGATTTTTAGTAAGACTAAGGAGGAGCATTTCAAACATTTGCAGAGTGTGTTGAGGAAGTTACAGCAGAATAAGTTGTTAATTAATTTGAAGAAGTGCACCTTTTTTTAGCGAGAGCTAGTGTATCTGGGCTTTGTCATTGCAGAAAATGAACTAAAAATGGACCCAGAAAAGGTAACAGCTATAGTTAGCTGGCCTTCTCCGAAAAGTCTATTTGAAGTTCGAAGTTTCCATGGACTAGCCAGTTTTTACAGGAAGTTCATCAGAAATTTCAGCGAGATTTGCGCACCAATGTTGGATACGATCAAGAAAATGAATCATCCATTTCACTGGACTGAAGCAGCAGAACATAGTTTTCAGATCTTGAAGAAGAAGATTACCGAAAGACCAGTGTTAAGACTGTCAGATTTCAACAAACTTTTTCAGGTTCGTTGCGACGCCAGTGGTACGGCCATTGGGGCAGTCCTTAGCCAGGAGGACAAACCGGTCGCTTATTTCAGTGAAAAGCTAAATGAGAGCAGACAAAAATACTCAACCTTCGACAAGGAGTTCTACGCCATTGTGCAAGCTTTGAAACATTGGCGACATTATCCATTGGGTAACGAATTTGTTTTATTTTCTGATAATTTTGCGTTACAGTACATTATGCAGCAGCATAAATTGAACCATAAGCATGCAGCGTGGGTTGAGTACTTGCAAAGTTTCACATTTGTACTAAAACACATTAGTGGGCAATCAAATAAGGTAGCAGATGCACTTAGTAGGAGAACGTTGCTTCTACAGGATAGCACGATGCAGATCTTAGGATTTGAACATTTGAAAGAGCTGTATCCGACCGACACCGAGTTTATGGAGGCCTACGAGGCTTGCCAAAACCCGCTGTTACGAAATGACAGCAAGTGGCTAGACCATAATCTACAGGAAGGATTGATGTTTAAAGGAGGGCAGTTGTGTATTCCCAACTGTTCTATGCGGGAAAACATTATACAGGAAAAACACAGCGGAGGCCTGGCGGGACATTTCGGTATCAACAAAACAATTGCTCAGGTGCAACATTTTTATTTTTGGCCTAAGTTGCAGCGGGATGTGCAGAGGTATGTGACTAGGTGTAAAATTTGTCAATTGGCAAAAGGTCACAGTCAGAATACTGGACTTTATATGCCATTTCCCATTCCGAGTTGGCCATGGGATTCAGTTAGTATGGATTTTGTACTGGGTTTGCCGAAGACACAACGAGGCTTTGATTCAGTAATGGTTGTAGTAGACTGATTTTCAAAGATGGCACACTTTGTACCATGCAGGAAAACCAGCGATGCTACTTACATAGCACATCTTTTCTTTACAGAGATTGTGCGGTTGCATGGAATTCCACGATCCATTATCTCTGACAGAGATTTAAAGTTCACAGGTCATTTTTGGAGAACTCTGTGGAAAAAGTTGAATACCCAGTTGCAGTTCAGCTTCGCTTATCATCCACAGACGGATGGACAGACGGAGGTAGTAAACCAAAGTCTAGGAAATTTGCTTAGAAGTCTAACAGGTGAAAATTCACGGACTTGGGACCGTGTACTTGCGCAAGCGGAATTCGCATACAACGATTCCCCTAACCGTAGCATCAGGTACAGTCCGTTCCAGATTCTATACAGCATGCATCCGCGAGGAGTGCATGAGTTACGAGACTTGGGGAAACTTGAGAAACGGAGCGCTGATGGGGAAGATTTCGCCCAAGCTATGAGCAATTTACATGAACAGGTTAAACTGAAATTACAGGACAGCAGTCAGAGGTACAAGCAGCGAGCTGATACAAAACGTCGGGAAGTTCAGTTTAATGTAGGGGACGAAGTCCTTGCGTACTTACGTAAGGAACGGTTTCCAAAACGAGAGTACAACAAGATGAAATTCAAGAAAATCGGGCCCTGCAAGATCATTCGCAAATTTTCTGCGAACGCCTATGAGTTACAGTTGCCACCAGGGATTGGTATTTCCCCTATTTTTAACGTGGCAGATCTGTTTCCTTATGTCACAGGTTCAGCAGATAATGCAGCCGCAGAGCCGCCGCGGGAAACCAAGTGCGAAGGAGATTCGTGGACGAGACAGATGCCGATGGCACCACCCGTTGAGATCGAAGGGATTCTGGACACACAGGTAGCTAAGCGCACACGCAGGAAGGAGTATTTACGGTATTTGGTAAAATGGAAGAACCGTCCAATAGAGGACAGTTCGTGGCTTAACGCGACGCAAATACAGAAAGCGGGATATTCTGTCGATGACCTCATGAAACGGAGCCATGACTTTTTGCCACCCCAGGGGCCTGATGCAGGAGCATCCAGCTCTGAGGAGACAGAAGGTGGTTGACAGTCTCAGGGAGAGACAAGAACACACAGTCATTTATATTTAACTGGACAGGTGTTAGGATTGTCAGTTACGTTACTTTATTTACTTGTTTCATTTTAGTTATTTGTCAGAAGGTTGTTAGGATTAGGACAATTAAAGTTGTGCACTGTTTTTTTTTTTAATAGGAATTAGTAACAGGAAAATAAGTGATAGTTAATTAGTTTCTTTAAAAGCATTACATTAGTTAAGGACAGTTAGGAACTGATAAACAATTACTCATCTGTTGAGGCAGTTCTACCAAGAACAGTTATACTTCAGGAGGGTTAAAAGCAGAAAGATATTGATTGTAAACGATTCCTCAAAACAGAGAGAAAAAGATATACAGTCATTTTCCAGATTAAATATTTTCATCATTCTATTTCACATTATATCGTCACTGTACAACTAATTTACATGCATTATAATATGTTTATGTGTAACAAGTGAAGTTGGAATAGCAAAGCAGGGGACCGACGAGAAGAACAGAACAGCACAGAGTTGCAATCACCACCTACAGACAAGAGAACGAGAACTACGAATGCAGATAACCTATAGACAGAGTGAAGCTAACGAACAGCGCAGAGCCAGCATATAAATATCATTGTCAGACAGAACGAGAGTTGATGCAAACATTTACATTTCCAAGTAACCCGAAACCAAACTACATGTTACATTTATAAATATAGCAAGTGTCGGAGTGAAATACATATGCAATCCAATCATTTCATTAACATACTGTAAATCAAGTTAACACAGTCCAAACATTCATCTTTTCTTCCGAACACAATTTCCATTAAAAAAGCCAGAGACTTGAAACAGAGGTTCGGGCAATATTTGTACAACCAGAAACCAAATTAATTACAGCAAGATTCACCAACGGAACTGGCAGACAGGGGTTTGAACAAACCCTAGGGTTTCAAATAACTGAACAGTAAGAAGCTACAGGAGGAGGGTTCGAAACCCTGAACCATTATCTCACAACATAACCAAACAAATCTATCCAGTGTGATGGCTTGAAGCCACTAAAAACCCAACAAGGGTTTGAACAAAAAAATCCAATGACAATGTTACAGGAGTAAAGCCGAGACTACGAACAGAGCCAAAGAAAACAATTACACAGATAACAGAACCATTCTTTTGTTTCCGCAGCGAGGACGGACTACCCTAGAACCAGAATGAAAACTACAAGCAACTACATTCAACTACATGTAAGGACGCTACCCGTAAGAGACGAGTGGAAGAGCTTGTCAAAGAGCGAGGAGCACCTCGAGTCACGGGGTCAACCACCTGGACTCACCTACAACCAAACGAGAACAGGTTAGAGACCTGTACAAATATATATAACCATTTGAAGTTGAAAACCAGAAACGGTGGGAACAAGAAACCTTACCAGAAGCCATGGAAGCCGAGATGAATACCAACATAAGGACAAAACCCTGAAAGACCAGTAGTGGGGGCGATCAGAACCTGAAGGAGAAAGGCGAAAACAGGCTAGCAAAGAACCATTGTTTACCTGCACAGTAAGGTCGAAGCGCAGAAGCTTGGAGACAAAACCTGTCACGGAAACGGAATCATCAATCAAACAAGTTGGGACAGTATCGGCATAAAAATAACCAGAAAAAAACACAGTGAACAGGTCTGTTATCCTACAGAGCCAAGGGTGCCTTTAGAGGCCGTCAAGGTCTCACCTTCCATAGCTATCGAAGACCAGAGACAACCACACAGTCGGCGCTCGAACCAGAACAACAGAGGGCAAGAGTTCCCCCACAGACACAGAGCAGGCTTTCGGCACAGCAAAAGAGTGAAAATGACGAAATGACGGAGTAGGGTTGACAAAAGTCGACTTGCGTGTGAGGAGAACCGGCAAGTGTGGTTGGTAACCCGTTAAGACCGTTCCAAAAACCCTAAACCTTTTATCGAGGAGCGTACAAGCATTTAAGTCAACCATAAAGTTCATCCAGGACGCGGGTCATTTCGACCAGAGATATTTTGTAAACAGCGGGAGGCCATGAGAGGGTGTGCGAGGAAGAGACAGAGAGAGAGTGAAGGAGGGGGGATAGGGAGAGAGAGTGAGACGGAGGGGGGGAAAGAGAGAGAGGTAAGGGGTGAAAGAGAGAGAGAGAGAGAGAGAGAGAGAGAGGTGGGAGGGAGGTTGGGAGAGAGAGGGAAGGAAGGGGAGAGGGAGGGGGAGAGAGAGAGAGAGGGAGGAAGAGAGAGAGGGAGAGTGAAGGAAGGTGGGGGGGGACAAGTGAAAATGGGAGGGGGAGTGAGAGGGAGGCAATGAGAGAGAGGG
>APFE031738333.1:1201-13502 GCA_000404065.3 Pinus taeda | reverse complement strand
AGAGAGGGGGGGAGGAGGGAGATGAGGAGAGAGAGAGGGATAGAGAGGGAGGGAGACATGGAGAGATAGAGAGGGAGAGATACATGGAGAGATAGAGAGAGAGTGAGACAGTGACAAGGTACATAGATAGAGAGAGGGGGAGAAGAGAGAGGGAGAGAGAGAGAGAGAGAGAGAAGGAGGAGATAGAGAATGAGGGACATATAGAGATAAAGAGAGGGAGAGAGAGACAAGGAGGGAGAGAAATATAGATAGGTAGATAGATAGAGAGGGGGGGCTGGAGAAAGTGATAGAGGAAGAGAGAGGAAGGGAAAGAGGAAGGGGGAGAGAGGGAGGGGGAGAGAGGGAGGGAGAGGGGGAGGTGGAGAGAGGGTGAGAGTGAGAAAAAGAGGGGGAGAGAGAGAGAGAGGGAGGGAGGAAGTCTTCTGTGTATCCTCTTCACTTTCTTAAACCTGGTGGTACCTTGACTTTAAGTCCAACTTGGTGAATTATATTTTTTGCTACAATTCATCCAATAGATCATCTATCTTAGGAAACGGTTACTTTATCATGACCATATTTTTTTATAAAACCTTGTAATGAATGCACATCCATCATGTTGCATCCTTCTTATGCACAATTATAATGGGTGAACCACATGATGAGGTACTTGGTTAAGAAGCATTGTGTTCCAACAATTTTTGCAACTATTTCTTCCCCCTTTTTGTCTATATAAAATTTCACTTGTACGAGCCAATGTTTGGTAGTGGAGAGTCTGAAAATAGCTGTATTTTGTGCTCCACTTTGTTGAATTTTCATGATTCCTACACTAATAATTATGTTCCAATGACTCATTAACCAAATCATATTATATCGCATTCATCATTAAGCAATTATACATTGGAAATATAAAAAAAAAAAAAACAATAATGAGAGTAGGATCATGAAGGGAAAAGCAAACAAAAGAGACACACATTTTTACCTTGGGAAAACCCTAATTAGGGAAAAAAACAACATCCTTTCCTTAGAAAAATTGTTCAATTCAATAAGAGATACTAATATGATCTTTCAAGTCAAAATAAATTAGAACTAACTAGTAATCAAACCTAGGTCAAGCCCAGGTCATGAAGGAAAATCCTCTTTCCACTGCTACTCCCTCTATCACGTGAATTGTTTCGCTCCTGTTAGAGACAATTCATATGGTAAAGAGGTCTACTAAGACATTTGATATTCCTATATCCAAAAATTTCATGTTCGAGGTCCATACAAAACCTTCCTTCTTCTGTAAAAATGAGATTCCCTCTCATGTAACTCAAATCCCTTAGGTAGCTCTATGTGCACTTCTTCTTCCTCAAATAATCCGTTGAAGAAAGAGGTCTCCACATCCACTTGATGTAATTTTCAAACCATCATATAAGCATGAAAAATAATAGTCGTAACATAATTGTACCTGGAAACTAGAGTCTCCATATAGTCGACTCCCTATTTCTATGAGAATCCTCATGAATATTTTTGTGTACTTCTCTTTGCTTCCATATACCACATGCTTCATCTTCATATTCACTTGGAAGTCACCACTGACTTATCTTCAACACAATTTCCTCCATCATATCATTCTTCAAATTTGATGGTGTACCCTCTCCCTCTGATCTAGGATCTCTTCTCGTCGTTAGGTATGATTAGTACAATTTCTATCTTGAAGACATTATTGATCCTGGGGAACCCCCTTGTCACAAATTTTTCCTCATTCTTCTAGTACTTCCATTTGTTTCTATAGCCTTTTCAACCTTCATGATGTACCTTCAACCCTCCCTAGGATACCATGGAAGAAAAATTATAACCGAACAAAAAAAAAAACAAAGATAAGAGACTAACTAATAGTAGAATAATAATAATCAAGGAATAGATATATGAAGTACTTATCGTTTTCAAGAATTGTCAACTCCCTCTTGATATTTTCCTCCTTGTAGGAATCTTTGAAGTCCATATGCTAACTCATTGTCCTCATCCTCATAATCAACATGTTTCTTTTCTCTCCTTCCTTGCATGAGCTAGGGTTTCTTCTTTTAGTAGAAACCTTGATCTAATAGGTCTATCTCTAGGGTTTTATCCACAAATAGTAGGTTTTTCTGATCCTATCCTTCAAAGATAAAAACAACTCAACCAATATGTTTTCTATTAATTAATGAATGAGGAAATTAAAAGATATTTATACAATCAATAGTCTCAAGATAGGAATTATATCTTGGATGTACACTAGTGTGGTTGAGAGATTCTCTTAACCACACACTAAACTAGAGAAAACTAAGTCCCTATTATATAGGAACAAACTCCTCAAATGGAGAATTATAACCATAGACAAGTAGAAATTAATTATTTCCAACTCCCCCCCTTAATGACTACTTTTCATGATAGTCAAATCCACCACCATCAGGCAAATTGCATGTACAAAACCTCCAAAAACACAGTCTGCCGCCCTCGAACAGATCCACAACTTCTCTGATCCCGTGGATCCCTTGAAGGTGAATTGGCGTGATCCTGAACGTAAAACCCATGCCCATTAGCGCAATTAATGGCCTAACAGACGTGCCAGTTGGCGCGCCAATCCCCTTCTACTCAGAAAAATCATCTGAGTCTAAGCCAGGTGTTACTGCAGTCCACCTGCTCCTATGAGCACAAAGCTCTTGTGTACACACATCCACAAAGGTAATCTGCCACCACCGGGCAAGTCCGATTTACCACCACCGGGCAAATCCGCCAACTTCAATGTGCCACCACTGGGCAAAACACCAATCTGCTTCCACCGAGTAGATCACAGAGCTCTGATTCGCCACCACCGGGCAGGTCCAATCACGGAACCCCAATTCGCCACCACCGGGCAACTCCTGTAGCCACTAAGGCTTTATAGATGGTTTCTGGCTCACCACCAACCATCACATCACAGTGATACAAGATGGTTTCAGGCTGACCACAAACCATTACAAAGTGGTTTTGAGATCACCACGAACTTTCAAATGCCTTTAAAAGACTTACATTTCATTCAACATTTGGAGTTTTTGGTACATATAAAGACTATTACAAGAACATACTAAGGAGTCTATTCCACAAGCCACACTAACTTAAACAAATCTACTTTACTGTCCATGATAAACATTGTTGTAGCTCCTTTACTGTTCACATCTTAGGCATGTTTGTCTAATAAATTCTTGGAACTCCATGCTTAACCTGTCATTTGTTAGAATAGCCAATTCTAACAAAATAACTTCATATTGAAATGTAATTTCAATATGTATATCAATTTAAATTCCAAAAAATACTTCACCAAAAAACATTTACCCAAGTATGATGCACAGTCTTCACGCCACACACCTAGGCGCCAAGCTGTCACCAGCGAAAAACTAGAGCCAATGCAGCTCCGTCCAACACGCAGATCACTGCGCAACTGCAGCCTCCGTCGGTCTTCTCCTCGGCTTACAACGCACTGCTGGTGTCATGACCTGCAAATGTCAGGAGAAGGATATTGAGCTGCCGCTCGAGCATCGATTCGTAATCGGCATTGGAATATCGAGGATAATCCACCGGCATCTGACAAAAGCAGGGGCCGTCTCCCCCTCCATTTCTGGACGAAAAATTCCCATTTTCATTGCCATTTAAGGACCCTGAAAACGAATTTTCCAATTGGATGGCCTTGGCCTCGGCCTCCAAGGCAGTTGGACTCCTTTCCCATCGCAGCAGTTTCTTGCATATATCTTCCAGTGAACACATGCGCCAGAGGTCTCTACCACGCGACTGGTTGTGCTTTTCATTTTCAAAGCACCGTGGCTCTGTGACATGCATTTTGGCAGATTCGATGACCGCTAGGTAACTCAACTTTGCCTATCGAGTGCCGGGGAGATCTAGAGGAATCCGCAACAGTCCCTTCTGCAGCGCCATAAAATGATGCGAAAGCCGTGCTTGGTCGTCTGAATCATATATACTAGCGAACAATTCACAAGCCAAGGAGAAAGTATAGAGTTTCACCAGAGGAAAAAAAAACCGTGACCTCATCTTTACCGATCCAGTGCTCAGTCAAGTGACGTTTGGTCATCAAATCCACTTGCCCCACGAATTTCTGAAGGGTGTCCGGCCTGAGGAATGTCAACAGCATTCTCCTTATCCTCTTGGCATCGTCTCTAGAGGCATTAAGTATGGCACTTCCACAGGACTCTCACACGGGGCCGGAGCCGAACCCGTGACCATCAAAATACGATGACGTCCACCGGGAAAAAACTTGGGGAATGCGGGATTTTCCGCAAGCCATTCACTGCGCTGGTCGTCCCAGTCAGAGATCTTGGGGCCGAAGCTGTATGTCACGCTCGGATCTCGCTCTACATCCGGTTCTTCCACTTCTTCTTCTACCTGCAGCTGCCTGCCTGCTGCCACAAATTCAGATTCAACAGCGCGAGATCTGATAAAATCACCAATCCCAACCGTGTACGAATCGTCCTGCAGGCATACGAATCGAGATCAGGATCTACTTCAGCGCATGTGTTTGCACGATTTTCATCCTCACCAGAGAATCTATATGGGAATTTGTGTTGCTTCCGCGCAGAGCAAGACCCATCTGAGATTTCAAAGAAGGCAAATTTTGACAGTGATCCACCAGGAATAAACCATAGGTCTATATGGGTCGAATCCCACCTTTGGCAACTCTCCACGACCACCATACTTCCGCTGCACAAAGCAATGGTTTTGCTCCCCTGAGCACCCTTTTACGCTGATCACCACATTGTATGATCCTTCAATTTGCAGGATCCACGCACCAACAAATCTTGATCGATCCACGCACCATAGAATCAACACCACGACCTCTTTCTTGCTAACAAGGTTTCTAAATCAAGCAGTTTTTTATTCGGGGTTTCCGCCAGATCTTGATTTCACGGAAGCCCGGATTCTGTGCACAAATATCTCTGCGGGTCAAAGATAAGAAGGAGAATTATGTCAATAAAGTATAAAGATTTGCACAGCGACGCCGCTCTAAACATGGATCTGTGATGGCGGATCGCCATTGTTTCTTACAAAAAACCCTGCTTCACGACACCTTTTGCCTTCGAGTTTGTGTTTACTTCGGGGTTTCTCCCAACACCAACGCTCTGCAAAACCTGCACTAGCATAAACATAATAGGCAACTTCACAATGACTTTGACTTTGAGAAATGAAGAGTTAAAAAATTATGGTGGGAAGATCCTTCTTGGGCGCCGCCTCATCTTCAACAACAATCCGCTCGTCGTCCTCTCCCACGCCACAGATCTCGATAGATGATGGACATCCTAAAAGAATCTAAAACAAAATATACCTCTCAATTATTTCCCTCAGCCTAGGAGGGCCCAAGCCCAGGAGGGGCCAGGCCCTCATAGGCTCTGATACCAAGATAAAAACAACTCAACCAATATGTTTTCTATTAATTAATGAATGAGGAAATTACAAGATATTTATACAATCAATAGTCTCAAGATAAGAATTCTATCTTGGAGGTACACTAGTGTGGTTGAGAGATTCTCTCAACCACACACTAAACTAGAGAAAGCTAAATCCCTATTATATAGGAACAAACTCCTCAAATGGATAATTATAACCATAGACAAGTAGGAATTAATTATTTCCAACTTTCAATCCTGTTGATGGAAAAAAATGAATGAAATCAACAATGCATAGATCGCCTAGTCATGGTCCCAACGAAGCCCTTATCCTTTTGAAATGGTGATTATGACTGGTTCAAATGGGTCAAATTACTCAGGTCAAATTACCCTCTCTCTTCCTGTTGACTTTTGGTGTTTCTAATAACTTAACAACAAGAAAAGTCGATCAAACTTACCCTCTTGTAGCATGCTTGCAATGAAGTAATTATTAAGTTGACATAAGGGCTCAACCAAACCACCAATGTAGTTTCTCATATGTAAGGAAAATTCTAAAAGATGACAACTAAATCTAAATCTAAATCTAAATCTAAACGCAAATACAATCTAATCTATTATGGAAGCAATGAAAAGGATATATTAAATCTAACTCGATTAAAAGAAGGATCAGTCCTCCTCTCAATCAAAAGCAAAATATTGGAATTTTGACCAACTTGAATTTAGAATAAAAGTCAAGTTAATAAGAGAAGGAAATAATTCTAGTACTTGCTACTAATTTGAACAAATTTATACATTCAACTACCGATAAATAGTTATCGTGCTACACATACCTATACATTCAAACAAAATGAATTCAAAATAAGTGGTATAATTTCATTAAAGAAATAGTTCTTAATACAATCATGATTAAAACAAAGATAAACTCGTCATCAGTCTACTAAATAGTTATCAGCGGTAATATGCATATCTATTCAAATTCATTGCATATCTTTAATATGAATAAGATCCGTCACTAAAATATAGGTTTTCAACTTTTAGATAAGCATACAATTAACTCAAATTTTTAATAGTGTAACCCAATAATCAAATAGTTATCTTGATGAGTGATTCAACAACAATTAAGTTTAAATGAAGACCTTCAATCAACCTCTAACTTTGAGATTAGTGCACAAAATTTGCATACCTAACCATAGCTTTTGAGTACATGATTTTGAACAAAATTCCATGATATCATGAAATTTTGGAGTTGGAATACACCTCTTAAAATCTAGTCCAAATATATCCAATTCTATACAAAATTCAGTCCTCTACAATAGTGCAAAAAACTCTCTTTTTGCAAACAATTAGAAGCCTTTTCTCATTTTCCCAATTGTTATTTATAATTACAAAAATAAATGCCCAAAAAGGAGAGCAACTCTCTTTTTGCAAACAATTAGAAGTCTTTTCTCCTTTTCCCAATTGTTATTTATAATTACAAAAATAAATGCCCAAAAAGGAGAGTTGTTGAAAGAATGGTTGAGATCTTTGAGTTTAGTTGGAAAGAATCCCTTTCTCTTCTTTGCCAATGCAATCCCTTTGCTCCAAGATTGCTTTTCCTGGTCATTTCCACCAAGCTCTACAATGTACCAATCAAAATAAAATTTAAAACCAATTAAAATGGAGAAAAACTAAGATTTCCAAAACTGTGAAAAACAAACTAACTGATCAAAATTTAGTTTAATAGTTTAATAGAACCAAATCTAAGTTTTCCCCTTGCTTGCTTGTGAATAAAAGATTCAAAAAATTCGATCTTATAAAATTAATTTACAACAACAAGCCACTTTGGACCATGAAAACTCTCCAAAACAAACTCATAAATTGGTTTTTTGTTGCAAATTCATAGCTGTAGATTATGTTATTTTTTTGGAGTGGTTAATGACCAAATTTTGTCATACAACCACTCCCATATCCTTTTGAAAAATACAATATTTCCAACAACCTCTGCCCATTTTCATTGAGTAAAATTTGAGATATTAGCCTCCAAAATCTAGATTCCAAAATTAGCAAAGTGTTGAAAAATACACAGTCCTAACATGTTTTTTATTAACGTTATGTATTGCATAAAATTTGAGATATTAGCCTCCAAAATCTAGATTCCAAAATTAGCACAGTGTTGAAAAATACACACTCCTAACATGTTAATGTTTTTTATTAACGTCATGTTTAAATAAATTTAAAAATATTTAAAATAAAATATACAAATATAATAAATAGACATAAAACTTCAAAAGCGGAGGAGTTTAATTTTTTAATGGTTTCACAGTAAAAGTAAATGAGGGGATGGATGTACATGTGAAGAAATAAAGGAGGCAGTGCGTGGAGGCTTGTGAGTGGAGTACGAGCCCTCCATCACTCCAAGGTATTTTTTATCTACCCATTAATAAATATAAGCTCCCATTTTAATTATAATTTGTGTTGATTGCTCTTTGTGCCGCTCTTACATCATCCAGAAGCCTAGTGAACCCCGGTGGATTTGAAAAAAATAAAATTGCAATAGTTTCAAGAAGTCATGCAATTGGGGAGAATACTCTATGTCATTGTTAAATAGTTAAAATTATATTTATAAATAATTAATTTTAATTAACTTATTCAATTAAAGTTAACAATTTAATAAAAAATATTACATATTGATATAAATTTTATTTACAATTTGTAAAAATATAATAAAATACAAATTTACAAATTTTATGTGGAGGTAACAAAATTTTATCAAATTTTGACTATGGATATTTTCCAAATTGTAAGTCACAATGAGATGAAATTCGAACCATTGGAAGAGGTAACAAAATTTTACCAAATTTTGACTATGGATATTTTCCAAATTGTAAGTCACAATGAGGTGAAATTCGAACCATTGGAAAATTACAACATAACACATGTAATGGAGCAATCAAAATGAAAATATAAGAAAAGCTTAAATATGGAAAAATGAAAAAAATTAAAGTATTAAAGAATTCGTTTGACTAAGATTTACATGGAGGGTCCCTTTAAAAGGTTGAAAATTATAGGGGGTATTGCGGAAAAAGAAAAAACCTAGGACTTCCAAATACAAACTTTGTCATGTTTTAATTGGAATTTGTTTCTTTATACGTGAAGAACCTTTTCTCCTTTGGTTCAATTTGTAACATCAAGCAATGACACCTCAGTCATACAAGATATTTCCACAATACTACAAGGTATACAACATTGCTTCTGAACACATATCCTATAGTATAATGCAATCAGAGGAAGTATCTCTACACATGTCCTTACAATAATTTCAATTCAACATATCACACTTCACAAGTGTATGGAACATAATTGGCCCATCCTACTTAACAAGTCATATCTTGCCTTTATGCCTTATCGAACTTCCATATTCAAAACTGTGATGATGTCATTACTAGAAATACCAATATGAATTATATCATACGAAAAAATGGGTATAGTGACCTTACAAATCAAATTTTAAGTACACATCAAATGACTTCAAAATCTTGTCCAATATTTCACAAGAAACACGTTAAGGTTGACATCATATTTGTCCTATCTAGGCTCAAAATATACTTCAAGATGACCTCCAAAAGTGGACTTAGGTCTACCCTAACCATGGCAAAATTTAGGTTCGTATTTTATCACACAAAGGTTGATTCTATTTACAAGTTCAATCTTTATATATTCGGCTTGATGCCTCTCCATGTGGCCTCCAGAGGAGGCCTGAACACAAGTTCAAATTTGACTCAAATAAGGTTGAGTTTGTGTCTAGAATAATAATCTTGGTCCTTGTTCTCCATACAATGATTCGTACAAAGTTCCTCTTTAAATTCGCTTTGATATCGTGTTGAATTTTCATGATTTCCTAGAATGATAATTACTTTCTAATGATTTTTTAAGAAATTCAACTTATATCACATTTATCATTAATAAATTATACATATGGAATCTCAATAGTAAAACAATAATTACAGTAGGACCATGAAGAGTGCTAAACATAAGACATATTTTTTTACCATGAGAAAATTCTAACTAGGGGAAAAAACCCAACAACCTTTTCTTAGAGAAATTATTCAATTCAACAAGAGATACAATTTTATATTTCTAATAAAAATAAAGTAAATTCACTAGTAATCAAACCCAGGTAAATCCTGGTCAAACTACCCTTAAAACAACCAAATTGCTTCCCATAATATTTCTATCATCTCTAGTTGACTAGGCCAAATTTCAGCCTCCTATTCCTCAATACAAATTGACTTTCCTTCCACAAAATTATCCACATATAATTTCAGCCTCTCCCACATGTGTGACGTCAACCAAAGAGAGAATAAGAGCTTGGTCAAATGCTAGACCATCTTGGTAAACTTAGAGCTTGGTCAAATGCTAGACCATCTTGGTAAACTTCAGCCTTATTTGCTTGTGTCTCCTTTCCATTGATGAATATAATATGTTATGTGTGTGTGATCTGAATTGTGTTCTTTGAGGAGGAATTTGAGTTCTTTTATATTGTGAATTAATTAGCTCCAATAGTTGTTTCTTTTGCTTGTGTCTCCTTTCGATTGATGAATATAAGATGTTATGTGTGTGTGATCTGAATTGTGTTCTTTGAGGAGGAATTTGAGTGCTTTTATATTGTGAATTAATCAGCTCCAGTAGTTGTTTCTTTTGGGGTTGGACGACTTGAACAATATGGCGATTACTTCTACTTTTGGAGGTGAAAATTTTTAATTTCTTTCTTTTGTTCTAACTTGAATACTTATTGAAGCTAAAATGAAATCAACACACTTCCCTCTTGGATGATAACACTTTAGTATATTTAAACACACCCTTATATTCTTATATCAATTCTTGCATTTTTTGGTTTTGTTCCTTATAACACCCCTTGAAAGATGAATTTTATCTCATCTACCCTTCTACATATTGGTTTTATTTATAGAATAGTAAAACATATGTCTTTCTAGAACTGATTAGTTTCCTGGTTTGGTTGGCATTTACCAACAAAAAATTGGAGTTTCCCTTATATGTGTTGATGGTTAAGGAATTTCCATCCTTGATGAGATGATACTAGTTGGCTTTATGCATGAATATTTTATCACACTTGTAATTATAGGGAATTCCAAATACCACTCCCCGTAAATCAAGTGGAACTACATCTAATATTACTTCAACAAGAAAATCAATAGTAATATAAAATTTTATTTTTCACTATCTTTTTACCTTTATCCTTGCATCCTTGTTGACACATCTTAATCGTTATAGGCTAGAATTGTCATGAGTCTCTAGTGCTAGTTTGAAGACCAGATTTATTGCTATGAAATTTTTCTATGATATCAAGTTGAATAGAACATGAATTTTAGCCTTCTCAGTTCATGTCTTTATATGGAAGAGAATGGTCATTTATTTCTTTTCCTCATCCACATATGAGCTTATTTCCAACTAATTACTTGAATCTATGGCCATAAGATTATTCTACTTAGAATATTTCTTTTGGTTCTTTGGGTTTAGCTCTAGATGCAACTTCCAACACTTCTCCTCTATAAGACCAACGATGTTATAGTGGTTATAGCTGTTGCTACGATATTTTCACTAGTGCGTTATGACTGTTATATTTTTTTCTTTCCCATTTTAGGAAGCTCTATGGTGCTCTTCCTACTTTGACCTAGTTGTTTATCCTTATTTTATCTTAGTATTGTGCCTATACATAATCCCCGTTCTTCATTATGGGTTTCAAAAACATTTGTTTCATCCATTCATGGTTCTTTATACTCCCCATATACTTGAGAAACATATATGGGTTCTTTGCAGAGATACTCAAAATTATCTCCATCTTCCTAAATTTCATGGTGTACTCCTATACACTCAGTGCTTATATCTACCCGAGGTAATTCTTCTAGATCCACTGTTCTCATATATACCCAATATGATAAAATAACTTTATGAGAGTATTGAAATCTTCCCACTTAATCACTAGAGGGTATCCCTCTAGTCTTAAGTTTTTTGTATGGATTTCCCACCATGTCAAGGAATGGCCCTATAATATCAAATGATAAAATCAAATTTTAGGTCCTTCATCTATGTGGTCAACTCTAAAATAAACCTCTAACGCATATAATTAGTGATTTAACTTCAAAGAATTAATCTCACCTTGATATGGCTTACTGTAGATCTCTTCTTCCCTCTTGAACGATAATTGCAAATGGTTCACGACACTTGAATTGGGTTGTTCCTTTTCATGTTCTTTCTTAGATTTTCTCTTTGGCTAATCCACGTCCCCTGATTTCCCCACTGAACTAACCTCTAAGTTTGAGCCTACATCTTCTCCTATTTTTAACTTTCTCACTAGAGTTACCATAAGCAACATCATGTTATGGATGATATCTATGATCTATTGTTATAGCCTTGAGAACCTCTCCTTTGTCACATCCTTGGAGTTATTAATAGATTTAATTACCATGGTTTAGATTTTTCTTCTTAAACCAACTTGGATCCCTTGCAACTTCACACAAAATACCCAAAGTCACCTTCTCTTATACCAATATGATTCATAAATTATCATGGATATTACACTCAAAATTCATCACAAAATATTTAATAAAATTATACTTGAAATATGAAATATATACTATGAGTGTTATTTTCCCTACACTTCTAGATTTATAAAGTTATTGTGTCATGCATGCAATATATAAAATGTGGAAAATAAAGAATTTACACAAATAAAATCTCTCTCCCTCTCTCTCTCTCTCTTTCTCTCTCCCTTTCTGCCTCTCTCCACCTCCTCATCCCCCTCTCTCTCACTGTCCCCCTCTTCCACCCTCTCCCTGGCACCCTCTCCCTCTCTCTTTTCCCCCTCTCTCTCCCCCCCATCTCTCTCTTCCTCTCCAGTTGTCTCCCCTATCTACCTCCCCCTCTCCCTT